>BGZK01003135.1:0-31388 GCA_005406025.1 Eumeta japonica
AATATATACAGGATGTCCCAAAACTCGACGTCAACCCGGAACCGGGTGAAAAGGCAAATCATGCTGGTTGTCAGAAAAAATATAAAAAATCTAAGTTGCATGATTTTAAAATTATAGGCATTTTAAGAAAAACGCAAAAATTCACACCCTGTGACAGTCTATTCACCCTGTTGCCACAAATCATAACTTTTTCCAACTTTTTTGTTGTAACCCTGAATAATGCTTCTCTAAACTGTAATTAAAATTTTGAAACCAGCTGCTCTAGCTTTCATAACATTATGACTTATTTCTTAGAAAAAAAATAAAATAAAAATTGCCTAGATTTAACTGACTGTATTGAAAAAAATGTACTACGAGTCAAGTTATGTCAAAAGTTGGCGCATTTAGTAAGGATTCTAAAATGGTATAATACTCGGTGATTTGTAGCTGCTATCGTGGACAAAAATTTTTCAGTAAAATCCCAGTTTTTACAAATTTTTCATATTTGATTAAAAATTGTTCTAATGGGCGCAAGGTTTTCCAAAGAGTCGTAAATTGTAGCTTGAGATGAAGGAGTCATATAAGAAGTGTGAGCGAGATAGGTATTGACGCTAAAGAGACTGAAACGGAGAGAGTCATCTAACCAAGTGAGCGAGACAGAGTGACGGAAGTACAATAGCGACTACCTGAATCGCTATTGTACCCCACGTCATATCACAAATCAGTACGTTACACTCCTTCGTTTACTGCGCTTGTTTTCGTATTCGTTTGTGTTGATTTCTGTACTGACTACTTTTGGCTTCGTTTATGGATTTTGATTGCTTGTGATTTGATTCGGACTGTTTATTTTCCCTAAACGACAACTTTTGCTTCCTCCTGGACTATCATCGTGTGACTAGTGCCAAGATGTCTGCGTATACCACACGCGAATACGCTAATATGCACCTCATTTATGGAGAATGGTAATGCCAGTGCTGCCGCCAGACTGTACCGTGAGAAGGTTCCAAACGCTGCTCGTTACCCCGATCATCGCGTGTTTACGAACGTACATCGTTTACTCTTCTCAGAGGGCCACCTCCCAAATCATGAGCATGGTGGAGGAAGACCCGCCAACCCGATGGAAGACGAGGTGCTAGCTGTCGAAGAAGACCCAAGCACTTCATTAAGGGCTATTGAAATTACCACCGGCGTGCCAAAAAGTACAGCCCATCGTATTTTAAAAAGACATGAATTACACCCATACCACGTACAGCGAGTACAGACGTTACTACCCGGGGACTACCAACATCGAGTAAATTTTTCCCGGACGATATTGGAGAGGTACAGGGATGACCCTTTTTTTTAACAAAAATTTTATGGTCTGATGAATCAACATTCAAAAAGGACGGCTACATGAACATGCATAATTTGCATGAATGGCATGTAGAGAACCCTCATTTAACGAGGCAGGACCGGTCCCAGTACCGATTCAAAGTTAACATGTGGACCGGAATTTTGAATGGTCAAATAATTGGTCCTTTTGAGCTGCCTGATGTGTTGAATGGCGAGGTCTACTTGGACTTTCTACAGAACCATCTACCAAGTTTACTTGAAGACGTGCCATTAAACATTTACAGAGAAATGTGGTTCCAGCAAGATGGGTGCCCAGCACTATGCTCGTCCGTTCGAGAATATCTCGATGAAGAGTTTCCCCGGAAGGTGGATTTGACGGTCTGGTCCAATCTCATGGTTGGACTGTTCACTGGACTTGAATCCATTGGACTTTTTTACTGGGAGCATTCGTCAATGGACGATTCGTCTGAAAGATAGCCTCGATCTCTTTAAAGAGATGTCGGGCTTGTATTGCCGCCGAAGGAAGGCATTTCGAACATTTGCTGTAGTAAAACTATTTATTGTGTAAATTTAATAAATAAACCTTAGTATTAAAAATTTTGTTTTTAGTTTAAATTAAAACATTCACAAAACAAAAAATAGTTTATTCCAATGCACACTAAGAGTACTCTAAATTTAGTGCATAATCTGTTTATTCAATCTGTTTATGATAGACAAACACAGGTACAAGTGAGTTAAATTTATTCAGTGTGTGCATTGGAATCGGCTCCAATGTAAAAAGTAATAAGTTTTGCCATTTAACCAAGTAAGAAAAATTTGTAAAAAGCTGGGATTTTACTGAAAAAAAATTTTTTGTCCACGATAGCAGCTACCAATCACCGAGTATTATACCATTTTAGAATCCTTACTAAATGCGCCAACTTTTGACATAACTTGCCAAACTCGCGTAGTACATTTTTTCAATACAGTCAGTTAAATATAGGCAATTTTTCATTTTATTTTTTTTTTTCTAAGAAATAAGTCATAATGTTATGAAAGCTACAGCAGCTGGTTTCAAAATTTTAATTACAGTTTAGAGAAGCATTATTCAGGGTTACACAGCAAAAAAAAGTTGGAAAAAGTTATGATTTGTGGCAACAGGAGTGAATAGACTGTCACAGGGAGTGAATTTTTTGCGTTTTTCTTAAAATGCCTATAATTTTAAAATCATGCAACTTAGATTTTTTTTATATTTTTCTGACAACCAGTGGCGGATTAACGTATAAGCACTACAAGCACGTGCTTGGGGCCCTGTTTTCCAGGGGCCTCCATCCTCTGCTGGCGTTTCATTTTATACCTACATTTTATCGAGATTCATCCACAATATGTCCGAAATCAAGGCGCGAGCAGTCCGAGTGACCTTTCATACACCCCGCAGGGCCCAGCTTCCCTGCGCGCCCCGTCTGCATCGCGTCGCGCCGCGAGACCGAGTGAGTGAGTTGTCTTTGCATTGCAATGATAGCGCCGCATATACCGCACGTATTTTGGCTTCTGATTTATTATCGTTACCCCACACAGGTACTATATTTATCTTTCACTATTGATTACGTACACGTATAAAGAATATGGCCTTTTTCAACAATAATTTAACTTTATGTTTTATAACTAAACTTCGAAAAGTCCCTCAACTTTGACGAACAACTGTCACCACACTTTTCACAGCTTTTTACATTTTACTAAAATAATAAATTCACAAAAACACCGTAATTCAAAAAATGAAAAGCATGGAACCTCTTGAACATACCTAAACTTGGAAGTATATGAATGTCACTTTTGATGTACAGGTGAAACCTATGCCATAGAAAATATTATTTAAAACAACAATTATTGTTTGAAAAACTGTCGTAAATCTCATACTTTCTGAGACATTGCAGTTTGAAGTCGTAAAATAAAACAGCAACCAACAGTTGACAGCGCGCGCCGCGCACTTCCCGCGCCTCGCTCCGTCAGTAAGTCGCCGGCGCAATAAGTACCGACTACTACCTACCTACCGAGTATCGTATTATTTGATTTTATAACTTCACACTGAAATATCTCGGAAGTTATGAGATTTACGTCATTTTTTCAAGAGTAATTATTGTTTTAGATAATATTTTCTATCGATTGGCCTAGGTTTCGATTGACCTGTACACCAAAAAAAAAATACATTTCATGTACTTCCAAGTTAAGGTATGTTTGGCTTCATACAAAAAGGTTCGATGTCTTTTGCACTTTGTTTATTACTTTGTAATAACCTACACTGCCTACACATACGCCTACAAAGCCCCTATTATATATTTTTTTAACCATAACTAATTTATTTCAGGTTCCAGAGGGCACCGTACGTATACAGAAGGTGATATTTGTTATTGATACTAATCATCTATATTAAAATGAAACGCCATCATCTCAGTGGCGCACAAAACGCAAACAGGCAGAGCTGAAGAAGAAAACAGATGCACTCCCAAAATGACATCGTTTTTCCAACCAATCAGTTAGAATCTGGTAAAGATAATAATGTATGTCAAGAATCTCAATCTTTATCATCTGTTAGAACACAAATTGATAAAAACAGTACTACAGGCACCTCAGATGATCATTTTGATGACGATGAAATAAATAGCGAAATTAAAAAACCTGTTCCTGTTCCCGATAAATCTGAACCTGTTATTGTTGCGATTCCTGAAGTTTCAAAATTGAACTCGTCAATTCCAATAAAAAGACATGCTGGGCTGTGGACGGAATTTTCTGAGGAAGATATTTGCTATTGGATTGACCACGGTCCAGAAAATTGTCAGCACCATCAGGCCCATTTCATGAATCGCGCCGTACATATGCTAGTTATAAAGTGTCCGTTTTGCACACCACGACTATTTTTCGGTAAAAAAGCCAACGGTGAAACATATAAACGGGAATGGTTACTGTATTCAAAAACAAAAGGATCTTTTTATTGCTTTGTTTGCAAGTTGTTTGGTAACAAATCCATCGCCACAGCGCCGAGATAATTTGCAGCTGACGGATTTAGTGATTGGCGCAACGTAATTGCAATTGAGCACCATGAAAATAGTTCAGCTCATAAGGACTTTATGCTAACTTATTTGAGTCGAAGACAAGGTCTAGGGATCACCAAAATCTAGAGACACAAGTGAAAGAAGAAAGAAAATTTGGCAAAATGTATTGCAACGAGTTATTGCAGTTATACAAACGCTTGCAGAACGTGGTTTGGCCTTTAGGGACATGATGAGTCTTTGGATCTATACATAATGGGAATTTTTGGGTTACTTGAACTTGTGGCTCAATTTGATCCATTTTAGCAAGCCATATTGCAAGATATGGAAATAAAGGAAAGGCAACCCATCATATCTATCGAAAACAGTATGCGACGAACTTATCGATTTAATGAGTGATAAAGTTCACAAAGTGATTGTCGAAGAAATACAATCAGCTGGGTACTTCAGCCTCTCAGTGGACTCCACACCTGACCTATCACATACGGATCAACTAAGTATTATTTTGAGATACGTATCGCCATCTGATGGTATGCCCGTGGAACGATTTCTGACGTTTTTAAATTTAAAAAGTCATACCGGAGAAGAGATGGCAAATATAGTACCCAGTTATCTAGAGGGTTGCAAAATAGATATTGCAAAGTGCAGAGGACAATCATATGACAATGCTGCTAACATGTCAGGACGATACAAAGGGATGCAGCAAAAAATTTTAGAGCATAATAAATATGCTGTATTTATACCATGCGCTGCACATACTCTAAACTTGATTGGTCGCAGTGCTGTTGATTGTTGTACGATCGCAGTGAATTTTTTTTCAATTGTGCAGTTGTTATACAATTTTTTTTCGGCTTCTACGCATCGTTGGGCAGTTTTAAAAGAATTAATAGGCAACGATAGCGTTCTGAAGTCGCTGTCGAACACTCGTTGGGAAGCTCACGCTGTAGCTACGAGTGCAATATTACAATCCTATCCGAAAATTTTGGATGCTTTAGATGAAATTGCTGAGGACACAAACCAAAAAGGTGAGACCAGGTTAGAATCACAAAATATTTCAAACAAAATGCAAGATTTTGAGTTTATATTTATGCTCACTTTGTGGAATGATATTCTACAAGTTTTTCATCGCACCAGTAAAGGACTCCAAGAAGAAGGATTAGATCTTAAAACTTGTTCCAATTTGTATCATTCTTTATCATGTCATCTCGTTGAAATGAGGAATCAATTTGAAAAATTTGAAGGCGAGGCAAGAAAAATTTTTCCTAATGGAGAATATAAGGAAACTCGAAGACGAATTAGGAAGAAACAAGTAAATGATGGAAATGCAGAGGAACTTGATTTGAATCCTAGAGACAAATTCCGCATTGAGACTTTCAATGTAATAATTGACACACTTAATGCTCAAATGCAAAGAAGAGGTGATGTATACCACGAAGTTTCATAAAAGTTTTAATTTCTTGCGGATCTAAGTAAGTCATGCTCAGAATATGAAAAAGATATCCAATTGCTCTTAGAATCTTACCCAGAAGACTTCAATGAAAACGTCCTCGGCGAATTTAATCATTTTCACAAATATGTTCGAATAAAATATGAATTTTCAGAAACAAAGGTCACCCATTCCGATCTATATGAAATGATTATTAAAGATAAAGTAAAGTGCGTTTTCCCAAATATAGAAGTGGCGTTTAGAATCTTTCACAGCTTAATGATTACTAACTGCTCTGCTGAACGATCCTTCTCACAACTAAAAGATTAAAAAACCCGCAAAGAACAAAAATCCGTCCAGACAAGCTTAATTCTTTAGCATTAATGTGTATTGAGGCAGACATACTTCGTCAGATAAATTTCGACGATGTAATCTCGGAGTTTGCTCTGATTAAGGCAAGGAAAAAAATGTTTTAAGTTTTAAATTATACCTACTACACTTTCTATTTTGATGAACTTTCATTTTATACTTTCTACCTTCCATTCCATTCCTTCCATTTCCATTTAAGCAATAGAGGGCCTACAGAGGCTCTGTGCTTTGGGCCTCTGGCCTCGGATACTCTTAATCCGCCACTGCTGACAACCAGCATGATTTGCCTTTTCACGCCGTTCCGGGTTGATGTCGAGTTTTGGGACTTCCTGTATATTGTTTTAGCGTGCCAGACTTTAATCAGCCGAGAAATCAGGCGCAGGCTGATTCAGAATGGGGGTGTCCACAAATGTGGAAGAATGTGCGTCGGGACCCAAAAATTGCTGATGGAACTGGAGATAAATGACCTTAGGGAAGCTAGAGAAGTTAAAATGATTCACTCTAATATATATATATATAGGATGATTTATTTTAAGCAATGATCTAATTTTCACCCCACAGCAAAGATCATTCTATACGCTGAAAAAATCCTCTCAAAGGAGGAACTTTAAATTTTAATTTTAAATACTTTTTAATTTTAAAAATTTTCCATTTCAAATACACGTACACTTATATTTTTTTATTTTTAAATTTATATAGCTTAGCGGCGTTTCATAGTATCACCTCGCCCAAATTCAGAATTTTCTCAGAATGTAATGCTGTAAAAAATTGCCTGTTGTGTTGTAATCATAAATTATTGAGGTAGTATGGGTAACTAAACTTAAGCTTTTTACAAAATTCTAGTTTTTCTATAATTATCTCATAAACGACGAAACCTACGAAAAATTATAAATAACAAACTTGTAGGAAATTTAATTTTCTACAAAAAAAAAAACGATTTCTACATCAAAGTGATACAGTTGATGTTTAAAAGATATTCAGCATTAAAAGAAAATTCCCATATATTTATAAAATAGCCAGGTTTTTGTGTTTTGTAAATCACAGAAAAAGCTATTCAATTGTAAACAATCTGAATTTTTTTATTCAAAAAATATTTCTTCTCATATTACTTCACCTAATTATTTTAGATAGAAAATAAAGATAATTTATTCTACAAATTAAGTTTATAAAAATAAGGATAAGAGATTTCATCAAATTTTATTTCTTTCTAGTCCAACGAATATAATAATATTATAATAATATATATGATTGGATAAAAATTAATATTTTAATTCATAATTAAAAGTATACTTATACGTTTTCGCACGTCGACGTCGACATCGATATTTTCTGGTACCGGCTTTTCAAAACGTCGATATACAGCCGAAGAACAAGCAGCAGGCCTGAAACATAATTTTGTAATGAACATGGCTAAAGCAAAGAAAGCAATACTTCTAAAACAGTCACAAGCACCAGTTTTGTACGTACATGATCGTTTTGGGGCGATTGAATTATGGTGTTGATGAGGAAGAGGACGGAGATGGCTACGGCGACGGGCGACCCGGAATCGAAGGATTCGCAGGAGCTGAGATCGCGGTGTTGGTCCGATCTGTTCAGCGCCAAGTCCACAGTACCTCGAACGCAGCGGACGCCTGAACTTTAGCACCATTTTGTTTTTATATTAGACGAGAAATTTATAAAAAATATTTTATATTTGATAAACAACATTTGCAATGTAACCTAAAAATAGTAGAACAAAATCAAGTTCATAAAATATGGTAAATAATTGATTTTAGCAAATCTAACGGTTTTTTTGTACATAAACGTAAATACACAACAAATTTTGCACAAAAACAAAAGCTAGTAGTTTAATATGTCATTAGAAATCATTAAAATGAAATAATATGCAGAAATAATATGTAAAATTAATAACTAAAATTGAACAATGGCGACCGTTTCATTCAACAAAAAACAAAGGATGAAAGTTTAGGCTTATTTTAGAAATAAATCTTTTCTGGAAACACTATAATTTATGCTTTATTTGATTTCCCAAACGTTTCTACGTATTTTGTTATATATAACAAAGATAAATACTAATAGTTTCCTTAGTTTATCCATAATTTCATAGCAAAACAAATACACGACTATTCACCACAGAATAAAATGACATACTGAACGACATCATGTGTATTTAAAACAACGTTGTGAATTTTCTGACGCCAGTGACGTGTTGAATAAATATTATTTTGCTGCCTTATGTAATAGGAAATACGATTCAATTTCGTATATAATTCATAGTATAACCCGGAAATTGAATTGAATTATTTTGTGCGGCGCGACCGTGCTTGGGGACAAATTAATTTGATGGATACGCGACTTGGAGCCTATAGCCCCTCGAGCGTTAGAGCCAAGTAGCTTGCGCAAACAGTATACGTCCGCATTTTTACCTAGGTAGATATAAAATTGGTTTCTTCATATTTTACATCGATCGTCTTGTAATTAATCTCGATCTTCGCCTCGGTTTAAATTTCAACCCCAATACTGTCCCTGATTCCGATCTCGGTCACCCCGAGTCAAAAAATAAATTCTTGTTTTGACCTCAGAAGCCTCAATTCCTTTTATGTTTTGTTTGCCGCATTAAAATATTTCAACTATAATACTCAAAATCCTCATTGAAGATTTTGAGGTTTAAATGAGAATCACCCTTTGATTTGAAATTCTAACTACAACCTCAAAACTCTCATTAAGTGGTATTATAGACTAGAAAATCTTTGCTTCAATCAAAAAAATTGCAATTTTATTTATAAGTAATCAGATTATATGAGAAGTATGTTTTACATGTTTAAGTTATAAATTTTACAATATTATTAATGAAATTATATTTATTATTATACGTCTATCAAATTAATTAATGCTTCATTTTTGCCTTATTACGCAGTTGATTTAATGTGAAGTGTATTATTCTTCAATGTTATACTATGTTTTTGCAAATAAAATAATTTTTATTGAAAATTACGTCATATGAGGATTTTGAGGTTTAAATCCGTATAAATTAATATTTTATATATTTTGAGGTTTTTGGGAGTCAAATGTGGATCCTATAGTTCTAGTTTGATCTTCAAAGTTGTAAAAGCGACCGTAAGTAGGATTTTGAGGTACAAACTGGGATTACTTTTCAATGTTGAATCAAACTTTACATCTCAACCTAATCTTCGGAAACCTCACTAAATATTTTAAGGTCTTAATGTGAATTTAATTTGACTCGGGACGCTATCAATTCTGACCCTCGTCTTATTCTTGATTCCAATACCGATTCCGTTCGCTATCCCGATTCAGCTACAAGCCACAGTTTCGATTTGGGCAAATCGTAGTATCAAAAGAAACTATTATGTCTCACCTACTCTCACCTTATCCTTCAAATACATTATCTTTCTATAAGTGAAAGTATTTTTAGAAATAAGTTTAACTAAGCCTATTCTAATTGCGGGAAAAGTTGCGTATTTGCACTGACTAATCTTTTATGTATCTATAAACTAATCTCTGTGACTTATTCCGATTATTGCGTTAGTGTCATTTTTTAACGCTTATATCTTTGATATCATATATTTTGCAAAATGGCTAGGATGCCTATCTCCAGATAAAAGCTATCTCCCCCGGACAAATCTCATCAGACGTGGTCACTGATTTAGTCAAAGGGAAGCTAGTAACAAACACAGACACCAGACACACTTTATTTTGACATTAATGAATCATTCTATTTCCATCGAACACTTACCCATGAAACCATAAAGATAATAGACTACACGTTTTTCTTTGGATTAAACTATATCCTTGCTATCTTTCATTGAAATTGGAAAATCAAAAGGTGCTTATTAATCTCATACAGGACAAACACGTTACCATAAGCCACTCGAAACACTCAATGTTAATAAGAAAACTTGTGCAAATTTCAAAGAAATTAGTTAAGCAGTAAGGATTCCTAGAAGTTCTTACGAAATCATAAAATATCTATTGGGTATATTTGACTGGCTTCCATTTATTTACATGCTTTTATTTTATCGAAAGCGGTTATACTATGATAATTGTTAGCCATTCTCACAATACCTAAAAAATATAATATGTATTATTGGTTTCCAATTATCTCGTAATAGATTTTATTGAAATCGGTTTAATTAGAAAGATGCTTATGGTAGGAGAGCCCAAAAGGGGATTCCGGGAATTACACGAGCGCGGCAGATTAACATAAGGGGCATCCTTGTACCCTGTTGAGTACCTCCAGCAAATATGAGCCCCATATATATCGCCGCCCGTTACGTATAAGGAATCAGATTAGTAAAAAAAAAATTGATCATTTGAAATTCTCGAGCGCGTCAGATTAAGGTAGGGCGAGTTGATTACATGCTAAAAGTGTATATTCCACTAATCTGACAATTTGCGAGTTATGTAAAGAAGTGAGAGGGTTACAAACTTGTAAAAAAAACGTTATCTCGATGTTCTTGAGTGTGGCTGAATTTTTTTTATTTTGTAGGAAATAATTAAGGATGACGAAAATCATACCTAATCTGGACGTTCCACAAGCCGAAAAACAAAATTCATCGATAAAGTTAAATGCGTGCAGCTGCGTAATATATGTATTACCCTCTGCGTGCCTTTATTCCCGTCTGAGGATGAAATCGAGCCAGAGGAGGAAGATGATTCTACCGATAAAGATGATAATAAAATACGCAAAAATACTAATATTTTTATAATTATTTTCTTTTATAAATAAAAGTATTCTGCTTTAAAAAGACATACACTTTTTTATTTGCATGCTATTTCTTAAGCTTTTCAATTAATTAAGTTCAATTATTTAAAAAAATAAATATTTTTTTAAATTATCGATTAGGTGAATCCCTCCAGATAGTCGTTGAGTTATGAGACAGCACGTCTAGGTATAAAGATGAACCATATATATCTTAATCTGACGCGCTTGAGTATTTCAAAATGGTGAATTTTTTTTGTATTTCTAATTGGCCGCGAGTTTGCGTCACATCCAAATCGTCAGATTAGTATATAAGGGCTTTTTAGATTCACTTAACATCCTTAAAAATCTGATTGCCTGATATTTTTTTTCATTTTCAACCTTACGTACTACCACCCCACCATGGAAAACAATATTAATATACTTTACATTTTATAAATACGTAGGACATAGATGCTATCAATATATGACGTGCTCGAGTATGTCTATGTAACAGTTTTTTCACATTTTTGAAAATCTTTAGCCGCTTTCCCCACCGAAAGTATATATTATATGACATTTTTTTTATCACCTAAGCTTCTCAACCCAATAGGTCTCTATGACGCTCGAGTAAATCCCGATTTAGATCCCATCATCGTGGGATCCCCTACTATTAGTAGTTTTTACGGAAATCTAATAAATGTATCGTATATCCTTCAATTGGGAACTATCTTCTTACTAAATTTTATTGAAACGGTTAAATTATCTTATTATTAAGGGTCTTTGTCATTTCTAGGAACCCTAAAAAGGAATCGAACCTTTGACAGTTTTGTTAGATAACATTTGTTCACAATTTCGCACGTATGAACATAGAATGTATGGCTAGATCTTTTATTTTCCATTTGCCATTGACATATAAAATGGATATACCCATTATTATTTAGAAAGGAAAATTTTTTTTAACTAGATAACGTCTTATAAATCGATGAACGCCCGTTGCACGCATGAAAAAGCATGACTCATTGTCACGTTCCGCCTGAGCTAAGCGTGCAAGCGAGAGCGCGGAACAAGCGACTAAGAGGCACGATCGGCCTAAGCATTCGGCTTATGACGCATCTATCTCTCTTCCACTTTATCGGCCGATGCGTGCGTCCAAGTAGATAGACAGCGGGAGCACACGACCTACGCGTGAATGTTTTGTCAACTGTTTATAAAGTGAAGTGAAAATTTAATGTGGTTTCCATTATTTACTACAACAACAATTGCGGTAAAAAAGGTAATTAATTCGTGCATTTTAAGAATTTCGATTAGCGATATTATTTCATCTATTTGTTCTTCGATTATTAACAAAAAGTAGCATCGGTCGGCTAGTGCAGTAATAATAGGTTGTAACAATTTTGAAAAAAAAAAATTACGACTCATATAAACGATCTTATAATAAATCATCTGCTTTTACTTAGAATTCAATGAAAAAAATGATTGTGCGTTGCTATTCATGTAAGATTAAAAATTAATGTTTAATCTCACACATGTCATAACAATGTGCTTTAAAGACGTTTCAAATCGACCAACCAATCTGTTGTGGTTACAAATAACCGACCAACCAACTGTTGTGGTTACAAATAACCCGACCAACCAATCTGTTGTGGATACAGTTTTATCTTGGAAAAGAAAGATAAAAATGAATGCTGGACTAAAGTGGCTAATCTAAACTAAAATTCTGTGCAACTGTATTAATGAAAATATTCGAAGTTCTGCTAACCGAGAGAAGCTAATTTAAAATTATTATTCGCTTTGATCCTCTGTTTTTGTTTGTATAATTATTTTAATTTTACTTAATAAATGTGTATTTAGTAAAAAATGTTTAGCAGTCCTAATCAAAAAACTATTCAATTGTTTTTAATGATATGAACAAAATCACAACTGTAATTTCTCCATCGCTTCATATTTATAATTTTTTTATAACGATGCACCGCCAAGGTTAGTCCAGTTTCATATGACGATGGTCTGACACAAACACATAAATACATGCACGAAAATAACAAGTACCATACTTCGATGTGTTAATTGTGACTGATAACTATATCAACACGTAGCAGTTTTTCCATTTAGCATTCTACAGTTCCATAATGTTTCAATATTATAATAATCGCGATCTTTGTACACGAAAATTTTGGCACAAATTTAATTTTTAACTTATATTTGCTTTTTCTTCTCGTTGTCTCTTTTAAGAAATTACAACTATTTTATGAGACGGTGTTTGGAGAAAAATCCGGAAAACGATTGATTCTGCAGGCCATCCTAAAAATTTCCCGCTACTATATTTATACATTTGTTTTGGAACTCGTTGAGTTATAAGTTGTAAATATTATCAATGAGTTTTAAGCTTTACAAATTGAAAATTCAAAGGACGCTTGAGCTTATTAGCTACCCAAGAAATTTCTTGTTACTTACTTTCGACTAAATCGTTCAAAATATAATGCTTTTAAAAATCCATGCTTTTTCAAGTTTACTGGATACTAAAATATAAAACAATACATAAATCCCCTATAAAACCACTTTTAAATACTTTTCAAATATAAATAGTTAAAATATTTTAAGTCCATTACAGTAATTTTCTAATGCGTCGTTCGATTTTGATTTGCTCTGCGGCACTTGACGCAATTTTTTAAACAAAAGATGACTGAGTACCAAACATCAGTCCATCTATAATTTTATTTGTTATTTAGAAAAATCTTTTTTTATGCATATTGCGTTAATGAATTTCTCGAACAAAACGCTGATTTTGATACATTTTGCAACAATCAACGTTATTACTTTTAAGGCGAATATTTGGTTAGATTTCGGAATTTGTTGATAAAGCATTTTAAAATAATCGAATTTTATGTGCAGTTTGCGGTATTCGATGTAACTATAAGCGAAAAAGAACTGATTAAATTTTGTTAGCAACAGTGCTTTAAAAGCCATTTCAATAAAACATTTTTCGGAAACCATTAATTTCTATATTCCTCAAAAATCTACTGAGGTGGGCCAACAGTTCAAAGTTTCAAAAATTTAAACTGAGTAGATGAAATGAACAGCTCTGAACAAACGCTCAATAAATAGTTTCGAAGAGAATTATTTTGAGCTTCATTCAATATACCATTTTTGGGTTATTGGTGGAAAAGTGTGCTTCTCAACAAAAGGATGTAAGTGCCATGGAGATACGCTCTTTTGTTGATGCACTTTAGTTTACACTAGTTTAAGGCCAAGTATGCTTTGATCATGGGTACCTTTAAACGAATATTTCTAGAAAACTGTTATACCTAGCAAACTCAAAAAAAATTCTTGTATACAAAATATGTTCTGAGTTCCACCGTAGGGAAAGCTTAAATACACAGCACGTTCTTTATAATAAAAAATACTAAAGTACGTTCACTTAAAACACTAATACCAATAAATTTCTAACAGGACAAACGATAAAAACAAAATTTAAACATTATTAGTAAAATATAATTATACAGGGTTGGCCTTAAGCATTTTGTTTATAATAAATAGTTTTCTCATTATAAATAAAAAACTAAAATGTCGCTTACGACAAAAAGTTCTGCGTAACTAAATGACAATCCATCTTCTTTACTCTGCCGCTTTAAGTCGATTCTCGCTTCTCACAAAACAGTGTGGGGCGTGACGCGTTGCTGAACGGACTAGTGCTGCATTGTCTCCTGTTTAACTTTACGATATTCTTTTCAAAATCTTATACCTAGAACACTAAAATGGGTAATAAAAAAAATGCAAAAAGAAATTGTGTAAGACAAAAGAGAAATTCCAATTACAACAAGGCTTCAGATTACAAGAGATTATGAAGTGTATGAATCAAATAATTATTTTGCATTTTATCGATTTATATGACAAATTATCGCAAGCGATTATTTATGAATTTTTATGTATTTTATATGAAATGCATTGACATAGAAAGAAATAATATACAATTTCGTATAAAACATATCTTAAAAGTGAGCACAATACTAAAAGTACGCTATCGATGTGCGTCTATCCAAACAAAGCTCAAAGACATTTGCAGAATCGAGAACAGACTACGGATACACAGTATATGTAAAAATGTAAATAATATGTTGATTTTAATAATGTGAATATAAAATTATTTCAGAATGAAAAGAAGTTGTAACAACTAGCGTCACTTCGTCTAATTTAGCCAATGGATTAAATCAAAGTTCCAGCTCGTTACTAATGTACGTATTTGTCGAAAAAAGTAAATAAAACAAGATACTTTGCTAAGACATTTTAATATTGAAATTGTTAATTAAGTATACCTACTATTCACAAGTAACTCATATTTTCTTAAGTACATTATACTCAAGTGCTATTGTATTTAAATCTATTTACACACTATTTTTTATTTCTATTATTTTGTGTAACTTATTTTAATTTTTGTTATAGTTTGGAAAATGTAAGTGATACGGAACTTATACAGCGCGAATATTGTACCAATGAACTTGGAAATAAGGAAGAACCACCGTCGAAGTAAGTAATTCATACGATTAATAATGTAAACAATTTACCTGGAGAATTAACATCAATACATATAATTCATCTAAAAAGTCATGAAAAATCAACTATTGGTGTTATTCTGAAGCCATGAATTTGAATGAATGATTTTTTTTATGGTTGTTAAAACAAGCAATAGTTTAAATTTAATTAGTTGAAAAATAAATAGGTTTTGTCATAAACGAATTATGAATTTGTGTTAGAAATATAATATAATTACATGCTTTATTGTCAATAGTACGTACTGATTTAATCATTGCTATTTTAGACGTTCCAGACATAATACAGATCAAGAAAATTTTGACGATTTAATCATAGAACCTGTCAAACAACAAAATTGTAACGATCAAATATCAGGATTTAGGCTCATTCATATAAAGTATTTTTTTGATACTTTGAAAAAAATATCTCAGCATAGTCCACAATTCGACTGTGGATTAAAAAATCTTACCTTAGTTGGAGAACAAAGCAAAGGACTAAAATCAAAATTTAAGCTGCATTGCAATATGTGCAATTCAACATTTTTTATAAATTCGACTGACGACAAAAACGAGACTTGTTTGGATATAAATTTAGCTGCATTATCAGGTATCACATCTACAGGTATTGGTATTCACAATTTGAAGAACTTATGCAAAGCATGGTATTCCAATATTCAGTGCTCCATTTTTCTGTAAGTTACATGACAAAATATGCGATGAATGGGAAGAAGTCGCTGCGCAAGTGATGGAAGAAGCTGCAGCAAAGAGCGCAAAGCCGCGCTTGATGAAGGTCGAACGAAAAATGGGATTGCCGTCATTGACGTTTATGTTGACGCTTGTTGGTCAATGAGATCCTATGGCAACAATTATAAAGCGTCATCTGGCGCAGCAGCTATCATAGGTAGACGTTATGGAGAAGTACTTTTCATGGGTGTTAAAATAAATATTGCCTAATTTGTGCACGGGCTGAAAACAAAATGAATTGGCTAAGGAACATCAATGTTTTAAAACTATAGTGGGCCTTCTACAGGAATGGAGGCTGATATTTTAGTGGAAGGGTTTAAGAGATCCATAGAAATGTATAATATAATATATGGTAGAATGATAGCAGATGGAGATTCATCAACCTACTGTAGGATTTTAGATTCTCAGCCTTACGCTTTTCATACAGTTGAGAAAATGAATGTAGAAACCATATTCTAAGAAACTTTGTAAAAATCTAAGACGTTTAATGACTGATACCAAATATCCTTTAAGCTAAGAAAATTACTAACGATGAAAAGGATTTTAACTATGCGCAAAAGCATTGTTCTATCAATAAAATATAATAAGTCACAAACGAAATTCAGTACAGTGGATAAAGTCTTAGAATTACATAAAGACATTCTAAACGCTGCTTCACACAGTTTTGGAAATCATACAAAATGCAGGCTATATTATTGCCACAAAAGATGATTTCAGTAATAATCTTGTGAATGAAATGGAAAACTCTACATTGTGGTTTAGCATTAAACTGATTTTAAATAGGGTAGCATCTCATACGCGAAGCCTTATTGAAGATGTAGATACTAACTCGGTGGAAAGATTTAACAGCATTATAGCTAAATACGTTGGCGGAAAGAGAATTAACTACTCTTTGAAAAGATCGTATCAAGGGCGATGTGCGGCCGCAGTTGTTTCATTTAACACTAGAAAACCATTATACACATTTCATAAAAGTTATTGGGTGTAGTCCTAGTAACAGAGTTAAAAAATGAAGAACGGAGAATAAAGAAACGGCTTTTAGTTAAAAGCTACAATGCAAAGAAAACCGACTTCGGAATATTGAAACATCCAATACTGTTGATTATAATTATGGCAGCAAATGTGCAGCACCAGATATAAAAACCTTGAGCAAGCAAAAGAGGAATATTTAATCGCTTTAAAGGAACTTACTAAAGACAAGAAACGCATTCAACAAGAAACCATATTACAGCGTGATAGCAGTGAATGGTTATCTTGAGAAGAAATTTATTAACTGCATCAAACTTTGGCAAAGTAATTAAACGTCGATTAAATATTAAATGCGCACCACTGGTTAAAAATCTATTATACAAACAAAATTTATATCATATATCAGCAATATCTCATGGGATAAAAATGAAGAAATCGCATTAGAACAGCTTGCCGTGCAAGAAAAGTAAATATAGAACCGTGTGGTATATTTATTGATGAAGAGTTACCATTCATAGGAGCGTCACCTGATGGTTTGATTGGGTCAGACATGTGTCGAAATAAAGTGTCCTGTAGTTGCCTACAAAATGGGTATAGATAATGCCTTAAAATCAAACAAAATTCAAATGTGGAAGTTTAAGAATGGAGAATTACATGTAAATAAAAATTGTGATTGGTATTATCAAGTTCAAGGGCAATTACATGTAACAGGTAGAAAAAAATGTCTATTTGCTGTGTGGTCTGGGGTAAATAAGGCATTAAAATTGGAATATATTGAAAAAAATGACGAATTTTGGAAGCATAATATGGTAGATAAGCTTGAATTCTTTTATCGTGAATGTTTGCTTCCTGAGTTGGTTGACCCAAGACAACTCAGAGGTATGGACATTAGAGAACCGAAAGTGATTATTGAAAATATAAATAAAAAAACTAGACTAGACAATAAAACAAATGAAGAAAACCTTTGCCCAAATAAACGTAACTTTCTCAACGAGGAAGGGCAAAAAAATGTACAAAAAGATGTAAAAACTAATGAATGTATCCCAAAACCTACTCTGATATGTCGACAATTAAGTTTTTCTGACTTTTAAGTTACTTTTGTTTTAGTACTTAAGAAATTTAAGATTGTGATTTATTTCGTCATTTGATAAAATTTTGTGTTTTAGCATTTAAGCATTTTATCACTTGTTTTTCCTGATTTATTTAAACAAAATCACACCTTTTATGTGTTAAAATTTAATCGATGCTTTACTTTTCCTTATTCTATTTATTATAAACTGTGTTTAGTACTAAAAATTTAAAACAATTGTAGCTTGTAATTTCTTTACGTGTATGTTATTGGTTTTATGTAGTTTTATACATGATATAAATTGGAACCGATTGCTCATAGTTCTTTTAGAATTGCTATAGCTTTTCACCTCGTTTTGACATATACTACATAAGTCCAATCATTTTACAATAAGTCGACCACGAGCTGTTGCATTTACTAAAATATAGACGATTAGTACATATTCAAGTACCTCTTTTCTAATTATAATAATTATTAAATTATTTGAATACTAATTGCCCTGTCCGAATTACTTTTCTGAATAATTAAATTTGCAATTAAATAATCGATATTCACCATTTTCCACTTATCGTGATTTATTATATGAGACATATATATAATAATAATTTAATAATAATTTGACATCATACTGAATTGATAAACAGAGTATGTTTATTAATTTTGCATAGATATTTAGAAAATAAAATTTATACAAGTAATGTTTTATCTAATTATCGGGCATTTACTGTCGTAGACTGGGCTGGACGCCGGTGCGGTTTGCGGGGAGTTATTACAAAGCCACGCCTTAAAGGTGGGGACACTAATTTATTTTGGCATTGCACTTGGCCTTAGAGGTAATAGTCAATATACCTACTTGTTTCTCCAATTATAGACGACTAAAGTGCTTACCTATTTTGTGCGAGAAATAAAAAATGTAACAACGTAGTTTTTCATTTGATTTCTTTGTTTGAACAGCTTCGGAACATTACACTGAGCAATGTCCGATTTGACAAGTTTTTTTTTGTTTATTCATATTTATTAAATTTAGATAAATAATACTATTTGAAGATATTACTCCTCATATTAATCCAGGAGCATTTGAAAAGTCTTAAAAATAACGAAAATTTTATATTTCTATTGTTACTAATAATTTTATTCTATACCATTTATTATTATAAATACTATATCAAAAAATAAGTTGTCGTACATAAATTTATGATCTTATAGTAACAAACTCCGTAAGTTCCATAATTTAGATAATTATTTATTTACACAAATAACCATAATTTTGGATGGTATAACTATTAAGCATTATTGTATGTGTTTAATAATATTTTGTACAATATAACGTACACAATGATCTAATATCATATGGGTTTAGAAAAAGGATTGCGACCCTGGCTTTTCACCCTGTATTGGAAAAATGTACGGTGTTAATGAGTAATTTAATTGAATACAATCATTAAAAATTCGTACTGACTTCCGGTATTTTTACTTTTGTACAGCACTACTATTTCATTTTAATAATCTGTCAACTAGAATAAAACCATTCAAAATAATTCGTCGTAATTCCTCATTTTGTACCTGGAAAATTCAGGCACCGCTCAAAACTGACGGCATAGAGCTGAGAATTATTTTACTTTTATTAATTTTAAAGAGAATCATTAGGGCTACTCTATTAGCAACCTTCTGAACGGAATTCATGGTGGGTGTTTTCATAGGGTAAATTTTATTACGGGCCTGCAGTCTAAAAGTGTAAACGTGAAATGTGTGTCAAGGAGCGTAATAATATCTGTATGCATATTCAACGGCGACTGATGGGAGGAACTTGTGGTCGTGTAAACGCGTAAGCGCCGCAATCCCCATGGCGCTTGAGACGTTCTTATCGCCGAAATTTCGACCAATATGAAACGCCGCATTTTAGTTTGACTATGACGCTACGTATTGTTTTGTTAATTTGTTAATCTATTAAAAATCTGTAGAACAGATGCAAGTATAGCAAACGCATATATTCTCGTATAGTGAATTAAAAGAAACACTGATCAGTTTCTGTATTATCTTGGAGAATATTAACCCTGAGTGTGGAACTTATTGCAGCAATAGAAACCTTAACTAATATAAAAAGCTGAACAGTTTTTGTTTGAATGCTCTCTGTTCTTTGTTGAATATCTCTGGAACCATCAATTGAAATTAAAAAAAATCTTTTCGTATTCGATAGGCCAATTTTGAAGCGAACAATAAAATATAAACAAAGTTTTTTAAATTTTTGTTATTTGGACGCGCTCATATCTGGAACCACTATTTAAATTTGAATGATAAATCTTAATCTTTATTAATTTAAAAATTGTAAGTATTCTTATTATTTCTAACGGAACTCTAAAAAATATATTGAAATATATTTAATTAGTTTCCAGTTATCTTTATAGCAAATTTTATTAAAATCGGTTAATTAATTAGATATGAAGGTTTTTAGTAATTCTAACTTCTAAAAAGAATGAAAGTCTTCATAATTTCACTATGCATAGTTGCCATCCGCAGTTTCGTGTTGTGAGAACAGAATTAATTCCTACATCAATTATATGAACTGATGACGATCTCGCTCATCATACTCGATATAGATCTTGATTATGATCTTATTTTCGATCTCGGTCCTGGTTGCACCTTTGATTTGCTTCCGAACACGCAAAAAGTGGCTTCTTTTCCTTCTTATACTCGTAAAAGGTGTCTTAACAATTACGAATACATCAGAAAATAAATCAGTCAAATCGGTCGAGTTGTTCTTCCGTTCCTCCGTTATACATATGGCAATTGAGTTTTAGGGTTCCGCAGTCAATAAGAAAACCTTATAACTTAGCCATGTGTGTGCGTCCGTCTATCTGTCTATACGCGTGTCTGTTTGTCCGCGACTTATCTCAGATATACTTAGTGCGAGAAAGCAATAATTTGTATGAGTAACATGCGTATAATTATATGGGATATTAACCACACCGACAAAGTGATAGAATAAAAACGAAAAATATTGTTTTAAGGTCAATTTTTCTCGTCAATTTTATGGTGTAGGTTATTATCGTTGAATAGCTCGTTAAAACATCGTGAGTCTATGAAAACTGTAATCGATTTAGGGATCTGTGTGCAAAATACATATTAAGCTTTAAAGTGCTGATTTTTGTTATAGTCAAGTATGCCACCTCCTCTACCAGGTAAATGATTATTCTTGGATATGTGAAAAAATTCATGGCTATTATAACACATAAGACGACATAAGAAGAAAATCTATCACAGTTAAATAGGCTTTACAAGTTAGCTAGTAATAGTTCACCATCTTATAAAATATACTAGGAGAAATTAAAAGTAAAACATCTCAGAAATTTCATTGAAAATTTTTTAAAGAACGTTATTGTTTGTATAAATTAGGTAATAAATATATGTTTATAAATTACGAATTTTATGGAAATATTAAATCCTTAACGCCAGTCTTATGTGGGCCCGTTTTAGACGTTATTAGCCGTTAAACTGTGAATTCAATTAATAGGTTCGTATAAAAAAAAATCTTCCTTTCAAGTCCGTATACTGTGACGGACAAGTACGAAACCCTACACTGCGCGTGGTCCAACATGCACTTGGCCGGTTTTTAAGGTTCCCGCCAAATTGGCAAAAATGGAACCCTTATAGTTTCGTCCTGTTCATCTGTCCGTTCGTCCGTCCTTCATTATGTCATAGGCATTTTATTCAAAAACTACAAGATTTACCTATATAAAAGTTTTAGTGTAGGTGTCTTGTACAAGCCACTGCTTAGTTTGGTAGATAATAAAATAAAAATTTCTAGGGGGGCACTCCATAACAGAAGCTGAAAAAAAAATTTTAGGAAACATCAACGAATGGCACATATTTTGGAAGTTCTTTTAAAACACTAAGATTTTAAGGCATTTTTTTGGAAACGTAAGTAATTTCGGAAATAATCGCTCCAAAAGTTGCAAAAATTGTGTTCCGCCTTTTTTTTTCAAAATCGTACATCAAAGACCTACGAAAAAAATTACAAAGGTAATACTTAATAAAAATTTTCAATGTAAATTATTTTGAACATGATCTGATATACAGTTTTTAAGTTATTGCCGAAAACTGCGCTTCTGAACAAAAGGACGTAAGTGCTATGAAGATACGTTCGTTTGCTGATGTACATTAGTTTACACAACTTTAATAGTAACAGTCGACGTACCTATTTGTTTTTTTAGTTATAGGCGACTAAAGTCCTTACAACTAATTTGTGCGGCAAATATGGAAAAAGTGTAACAACGTACTTTTTTCATTTATAGTGCATTTCTTTGTAATAATACCTTCGGAAATCTACAACGAGCATGGTCCGACATGCTCTTAGTTAGTTTTTTTTTATTTAGATAGATATATGGATTAGTACATATTTATAAGCTGTACTATATTTAGGAGATTTTCTAGAAAAAAGATTATTTGAAAATGATTTCGTATCCTATTCGAAGTCATTGGTACACTCAACAGAAAATAATAATTTTACCAGCAAAACGAAAAGTTTTGAAATGGCACTTGCAGCTTACACATAAAAGGAAATAGTTGACACGTGCGAAACTGGACTATATTCTATTGTTTTTAATTTTAATATTTAAAAATAATTGTATGTATGGTTGTCTTCTATGTGTGCCTAATCCATTGATTAATCTTTACTATACGATGAAAAGCTTAAATTTGAAAACTTTATCACCAGAGCCGAAACGCACTTCATCTTGCATATTAATAATTTATTGAAAATCGATAACGTTCGTTGCCATGCGGATGACAGTATTGTGGATGTATCATACCTCGGCCACATTCATAGTTCCTGGCCCGTGTTAATGAGTGTCGTAGCAAATTGTGCCTGAAATCGTGACAGATCGGTGCCTGATCGGCTTTGTTACAATAGCGTTTACTAAGATGCGCTTCTAATCTCGGAACATATATTGAAGTGAAACTTCTTTATCGGCGTATGGGAGAAATTTTATAGCAATGTAACGTTTTTCTGTTACGCGCCATTTTATCTGTTACCGCCATCTTTATTTCTAGGTAACATTTTTCCGTTACGCCATATTTATTCAATGTTATTAATGTCATCGTGGCATAAACATAATTGTTACTAAGGCCACCTGTCACATATACTTTCTGTCAACACCCTAGATCTATTTACAGTTTGTATATATTACATTTTCCTATTATCTAAGTTGAAATCTTTTCAACCGACATACATGAACTATATCTCACATTCTTTCATTGAGTGACTCGATTTTATATGTAGCGTTCGATAATTTTCCTACAATTCTATATGGCCTTTGTAACATCGCATTAATTGAAAAGTTTACCTATCACCCTTCTAGGTACATATACCATTACCAAGTCTCCTACATGAAACTCTGAACATTTCTATTTCTGAAACTCAGTAGTGACGTGAAAAATAATATTTCAATTATGATTAGCGAAAAAATTTTATAAAGTTATTTGTATCCATGTCTATGATAATAAAAGCCTTTTGCATAAACTTTATCTAATTTAGCTTTATTCAACCATTTCTGTGAAGTTGTAAATAGTAAATCATTTTTCGAAAATGATGTCATAAAGAAGTTTCACTTCTTATGTAAATAATTAATACACACACACTTTTTTTTTCTTTAACACCGATCGACAATTAGAAAATTGTTGATTAGTTTGACAACTACAATTGTGTAAAAGTTCTGATTACGACACTGCGAGAAAACATATTAAAAGTATAAAATTACACGCTAGTAATATCCGACATTACATTCACACTATCGAGTGCAATTTTTATATGCAGTAACCATCAATATACCAAAATCGACAATTGCTCTATATAAAACACATACAAATCCCCAAATTTAAAAGTTTTTAACACTGTAATTAATTTTCACGTTAAATATAAAAGAAAGTGTTAGTAACGTTTTAATTTGTGCTACTTGTTCCGTAAAAATAATCGATAAATTCACACGTCGACGCCGTGTTGCACTCAATCATTCTGCATAATCTACGTACAGATTACGTGGATAGAATTAAGATACAGATACATCGTGATCATATCACGCGTAAATACCGCTAACGTGTAAGCACAGAAAGTTGACATTTAGTATTGCGAATTATAATTATGCTAGCCTGGTAAATATTTCTACACCCTTTGATGTTTAGTAGAATTGTTATTTTTTTTTTAAGGTTCCTTCCTATTCTAGACTAAAATTATGCATAGTAAGTACACTGAATCCTTTTTTTTTTTAATTAACGCGTTTAAAAGTGTTAAGCAACTGGTAATAAAATTATAATTAAATTTATAATTGCACTTTCCTATGGCAATCAAAATACGTAAACAAAAAAGATTATTATTTAGACTCACGGGGGAAACTTATTTTTATGCCTCGACGCTTGCAATGGGACAAAAAAATGTACCTGTTCTAAATAGTTTAACGTAACTAATTGACGTAGTTCATGTTAAATATTTACTAGAATGATATTATTCACCTAGTACACGCTGCAATATCGTTTACCTGTAATTGCCAACTATGTGCTTATCGTAATTACTTTTAGCTGTGATAGTCAAAACATTCTATATATATATATATATATATATACAGCGAAAACTCAGACTGATATTCCTGTATAACATCTGTTAAACCTTACGTGGCACGAGAAATAATCACCAGGATAATAAACGCGGTGCAAATTATAACTGCACATACTTGTGACTGTTTTCCTGCTATCGAACAAAACTAAATTTACCTGTGAAAGTCAAAGAATAATTTAAAAAACAAACAAACATACAAATAGACCAGCGGAGAAGTATATATATTATATATACACATATTGTAACCGATTCCTTATCAATTTTCGGTACTTGAGATCTTGAGTTAAAACAGCATCAGCAACAAAACTATGACAACTGGATTAATTTCTCAAAGTACTTTACACAAGTTCATTGAGATATCAATTATATCGACTCAATTATCTCGTTTTCACTACTCGCGGCCTGTGTACGAAGCCTCCGACGTCGAACAACCTCCTCTACTTTTTCTCGAACTGACTAAAATTTAAATACAAATCATAAGCAGAATCAAGATTAGTGGAAATCAACACGGAGGCCGGACACCTCACGTGCTACCTCTACAGCTCAGTTTATTACGTCATCACCCTCTCGACCCCTTCAGGGGAAAAATCTAATGATAGTAGGTTTCTTATTTTGTACATGAACTACGAAGAAACTGACAATGTAAGGCCCCACGACCTACCTATAAGCGGAACATCATACGAAGTCAAAGGTGGTTACTACCACATCACACCCGTCAACTTGGTTTTCCATTTACAATTTAATTTACATTATAAATGATATATGTTCAATATATACATCCAGGCACGCGTCGCCAAGCTGTCAAGATGTACTCAAGTACTCATCGTACCTGTCGAAACCGCTTTAAAAACAAACGACCACTCGAAAGATTAAACATAGTATTAAGTAGATATAAAAAAATCGACTGAAGAAATTTCATAACGAAAACAAACAATAAAAAACAAAAACTTCTTTGGAAAAATATGCAGGAAAAGTACTTCTTTAGCAAAAAACCTAAACTCTAATTGGTGTTAAAAAATGCAAAAAGAAAGTAAATTATTGTATTACTGATTCATGGTTACAAGATTCTTTTCAAGGCCAACTGTTGTGAAAACGAAAATCAAAATGAGGACACATCTAATTACTAACCCGGGATAATGTTTGTTGGCCGTTTTTATCACGATGATCTCTCGTACACAACCACGTAATCACTGTCACACGCACATTACCTTTATCCACGTGCGCAGGAGAAAGTAAATTTTTATCGTTATACTCTATTTGAGATGAATTAATGTCACTATCCAAAAGCAAATCCATTGTCAGTTGTAACAAAATGAGTTACAGGCATTGGGATCGATCTTTAATAAAAATTATTGCATAAAAGATTGCGCTAATGTTTAGTCAAATTTTAATTATCAATTTGCCGTTGACTTATTATAAGCCGTGTTCATTTAACTATTAGAAACCACTGTTATTATCGACAGTTTCGCCACTATATTACATTTATTGCATGTATTTTACATGCATTATCCATTTTTACAATGAATAATATCTAAAATAGTCGCAATCAAAGCGAACCCGACTGTGTCTCTTAATAGTTTCACTGTGACGCTATAAAACGAAATCACTCTAACGTGTCTAAGGAAGTTTCACTTCAAAATCGTTGGTTAAGTCGGTAGACTTCCCGAAGACGTAAGAGGCTGTCAGAAGATATCGGCCGCCACTGGACCGCAGTGGCTCGGCCAGCACTTTCCGGCGCCGCTCTGCCCTCGAGTCTTCCCAGCATCTGAGGGGATAAAACATCTGATTTATCTTTGTACCATAAAAGGTGTGCTTAAAGTTAGTTTCATTTATACAGAAGTCCCTAAACCCGATAAATTTCAAAATTGACCGATTTACCCCTTGTAAAACAACACGAGAGTTCGAATGTTTACAAGCATTATTAATGTTCATTATGTTCGCGTCAATGCAGCACACATGGCCCCAGAATATAATAGAGAGTGCACATTACCTTCCTTCACCGTAACTTTTACATACGAGTGAAATAATATACAGCTTAATTTAATTAATAATCTTGATAATTTTCAAATATTGAAACATATGGATACTATTCCAAAAATAAATATTCTGAATTAATTTAAACATTGGTGCGGCGAATTGCGCTGGTTGGAAAATTTTGTTTCACAATAATGACACACTTGAAAGGATAGAAAACAGAGAGGACTCACCTGTAGTACTTCAATTTCCTTCGAGCGGCCACCACTGGTCTCCTATGCGTTTTATTACGTGTTGCGGCGCGGGCGCGGAGTTCGAGTAGTCCGTTGCGATTTGCAGGCGGATTGGTACTAACAGACGAGAGGGTAGGGAGACGCAATATGGAAAGGTTATAGGCAATGGTGACAACCAGGATGGAATATGTGTCATCATTGCAACACAAAACACCAACCAAAATTACGGCGCAACCATCCCCCCCAGCTTGACAGGATAAAATCCTTTCAAAATAACCAATATTATTAATTCAGGTAGAATTATTAAGTAATTGAATAGTTATATAGCGGTATACCATGCAAAGTAATTATTTTTACTATTATTTTTATTTTAAGTTTATTTAATTATAGCTTATTTAAAGACCTTAACTAACTATATATACTTACAAAATATTATTTAGAGTGGACTGTATGAGCGATTGCTATTGATTAGGCAACGGACATAATTTGACGACCGGTCTGCGACATATGCCCGATTTAGTTCTAACATTTACTACTCGGACGACTCCGTCTTTCCCAGGAAAAGTATCTTCGATAATACCTATCGCCCAATTCAAAGGAGCGATGTTGTCAGACTTAACAATAACTACAGTACCCTTCTATCGGTCGAGTGGATTTAGTCCATTTATGTCGAGTTTGCAGTGTATGAAGATATTCAATCTGCCAACGCTTCCAGAATGATTGCACTAAATGGTCAATAATGCGCTTCCGTTGGAGAAGGTTGACATTTTCATGTGAAAGGTCCCGTACGGGTAGAGACGTGAGCGGCGTAAGCGTTAAGAAGTGAGCGGGAGTGAGAGCAAGCGGTTCAGAAGGATCACAACTCATAGCCGATAGTGGTCGCGAGTTCAATATCGCTTCTATTTGTACGAGTACCGTTAGCATTTCCGCGTATGTAAGCAGTTGGCTTCCAACTACTCTGAGTAAATGCATTTTAACACAGCGGACGTTACTCTCCCAAATCCCACCGAAATGCGGTGCAGAAGGCGGATTTAATTTCCACTCGATACGTTTGTCTCGTAATTCATTAGCGAATCGATTGTTATATTCTTCCGACGATAGTAATTTATATAGATTATCGAGGTAAGATTTCGCACCCACGAAATTAGTACTACAGTCAGAGTATAACACTCCGACGGGGCAGCGGCGGGAGAGAAACCGTTTAAAGGCGCTTAGAAAAGATTCAGTACTGAGATCACTAGCTAACTTTATGTGAACGGCTTTAGTTACTAAACAGATAAATAAACATATATAAGATTTAATAGAGCGTACACCCCGGCGACGGTAAGGCAAAATATGTAGCGGTCCTGCGTAATCTATTCCACAAAAATGGAATGGTTTCATTCCCGTTTCTAGACGACAAGAAGGAATTTCACCCATAAGCGGGAATTCAGGCTTTGGTCGACATTTAAAACAAATTATACACTGTCGAGTGCGTTGACGTACGATGTTGCGTGCGGCTAAAATCCAGTATCTTTGTCTGATGAGATAGCAGTAATTGTGGACCAGTGTAAATACTTTCGGTGATAATAATCGATTATAATATTTACAACGTGGTCGCGGCGCGGGAGCAGAATGGGATGTCGACTGTCGAAACACCTGTGTTTTCAAGTCGACCGCCCACGCGTAATATTCCATTATGTAAGAAAGGGTTTAGCTTGCGGAAGGCGGGTGCTAACAGTTTATTATTTTCAATTTTACGAATCTCATCAGAGAAATACACTATTTGAAGAGCCCTGATCACGGCTAATTCTGCAACATCTAAATGTGAAATTTCAAATTTTCGCGGCAGAATTTTAATAAATCTAAATATATAAATAACAATCCTAATAAGTTTAGGCCAAGACGAGATGCGTAAAGCGAGTGTGTACAGTAGCGGAGGGTCCGGCTTAACGGCGGTATTAATAAAAGTAGTCGTTTTAGATTCGGGCAGATCGGTTATAGTACTCGGATCGAACTGCGAAATTGACCACTCGTCGGGCGGCCAGCGGGCGGAGCGCGGGCCGGGGAACCGCAGCGGGCGACTCAACAACTGCGACGGTGTCGGGCCGCGGGATAAGCAATCCGCGGGTTCTCCTTGCCACTGATGTGATAAAAGTTATCGGGTGCTATGTAATCCTGTATTTTAGTCATCGATTAGCTACGAACGTCTGCCATCGAGAGGGCGTTGAATGTATCCAGGCCAGAGCGACTGTACATCGGTGAACGCGCAAACTTTGTTAATAACACACCGGGATGAGTATGTGTCGATAATTATACGCATTAATTTTGCTAGAATTAAATTAGCACAAAGCTCTAATCGGGCCAATGATATATTACGTAAAGGTGCGACGCGAGATTTTGCAGTTAACAAATTAAGTACGTAGCGGTTATCGTCTGGATAATACACGTGGAGGTACACGACTCCGCCATAAGCTCTTTCGGAAGCGTCTGCAAAGCCGAGCACGGAAGTGACGCAGTGTGCGTTTACTCCTGTGTGCCGCGGCAGGTGAACATCGCGCAGTAACGGTAACTCATTTTCGAACTGTTGCCAGCGAACAATAAAGGGAGCAGGAGGCGTGTCATCCCAATCAATTTTATTTTCCCATAGCCATTTAATAAATAATTTAGCTAACAGAATTACAGGAGCTACGTAGCCCATTAAATCCCAAAGTCGAGCGACGGTCGATAATATATTTCTTTTAGTGCACTCGCGAGTTTGCCAATCGACAGAGAACGTAAATACATCGTTTGCTGGCAACCAATGCAACCCCAATATTTTTAATTTGTCATTGGCGTCAAATTCGACATTATCAGAGACGCGGTGTGTATGTGGTATACTGGACATCACTTGAGCGGAATTGCTAGAGAATTTAATTAAATCGAACCCCCAGCACGAAATAACTCAATTAGCTCATTAGACAACAAAGCGGCATCCTGCTCAGTAAGACAACTGCATACTAAATCATCCATGTATAAGTCTCTTTCCGCGCCTGCGGCAGCGCCGGGGTAGCGCGCGCGCTCGTCCGCCGCGAGCTGACGGACGGTGCGGAGGGCGAGGTAGGGACTACAGCGAAGGCCGAACGGCACGCGGGTCATTTCGTATAATTGCAAAGGCTCATTAATATTAAATCGGTACAGTAATCTTTGGAATCGTCTGTGATTTTCATGAACTGATATTTGTAAATACATTTGGCGAATATCGGCACTGATACCACCGGGATATGAAATTTAATATAATTTTGAATAAATCGTTTTGTAGGTTTTGCCAGTATGTAATATATCATTCAAAGATAAACCGGAAGTAGTTTTCATATTTGCGTCTAAAACTACACGTAACTTTGTGGATTTATCAGAACGATAGACGGCGTGGTGTGGGATTACGTATTGGGAACTAGAATCGTTCTTGGATTCTTTCGCGACAGTACTAAATATCCTTTATTTAAATATTCATAAAAACGTTATCGTATTCCCCTTTTATTGAAGGATTAACTAATAATTTTCGTTCTAACGAATAATATCTGCTGCGCGGCGCGCGCCGAGTCTCCCAGCGCCGACACGTCACCTTTGAAGGGCAGCGCCGCCAGTAGCGGCTGCCTCGTCGCGGCGCGTAGTTTCACAATAAATCGTTTCACACTCAGATTCATCGAATGAGGAGACGCGTCGGGTACATCTTCCAACTCAAAAATCGATTCAAGCAATTACTGAGAGAATCGTAGTCGTAAGTACAAAAGTATGAATTTCAGATATCGCGGGTTTAACAATAGTAGGTGCTTCCCCTAAGATAACGTATCCCAATAATGTATCGATTGCGACAGGTTCTCCAGGAGAGCGAGAAATAATATTAGGACGAAGTATGCGCGCAAATAAATCACTTCCTATTATTAAGTCAATTTTGCGGGTTTGTAAAATGACAATCAGACAGCGGCAAGTTATTTAAATAATTTAATCGCGAAACATCGATGTAAGCGGTCGGCAACTCTTCGTAATGTGATCCACTACCAAAGGTCTTATAGTAAACTGTATCGAATCGTCATAGCGAGAGCGAAGAGTCAGACACGTCACGCCCTCTACCGGGCTCAGACGTGACCCACACCCGCCACGAATTTAGTACATGGCGGATGTAATTGCAATTTTAATGTCTTACAGCATGCGGCAGTTATTAAATCTTTCTGCGACGCACATCCACTAGTACGCAGAGTATGAATATTTCCATAATTATCAATAGTATCCACTAACGCCGTACCTAACAATATAGTGGTAGGCGGTCAGCCGCTCGTCGGACGCCGTGTCGGCGGCGGCGCGGTCAGACCTACCGAAGGCCACAACGATATTGCGTTTATCGAAGAAGTTTTTGTAGATGAAGAGGGATCGGAATGGCTAGCTGGCGCGGCCGCGTCACTTACCGATTGCG
>BGZK01003136.1:0-31330 GCA_005406025.1 Eumeta japonica
CCATATGATGACGATATGCATTAACTGCTGCTGCTGAACTACCTGCTCCTACCAGGACTTCCTGTGGCTCTACCGACATAGACATCGATGTGCTCTGCGTTGCATCAACTGCTGCTGCTCCTCCAAAATGTTGTTAAAGCCGTATATGCTGTTATTCAGTTGTTGTTGATTATGGTGGTTACAAATGGCTTGCCACAACTCCTCGGGGACGTAATGATGATACTGCTCTTGTTCGTTGTTGTTGAGAGTATTTGAAAACCACACTATCAGCGACGGCAAAATTAGCAGCAACAGAGTAGCATACAGGGACAGACATTGTGAGGGGCTGGCCTAGTACCTGGTTAATTGATGGGAAAATTTTATGTTTTTTTTCCAAAATTAGCAAAATTTCTTTACTTTACTTTTTCAAAGTAGTTGGTTTTGAAAAAAGTTTTCTAGGCCGTGTTTTTTATTATTTAATTGTTTGATTTTATTTTCAACTTTATATATTGTTTTATATGCAAGCACATAAAAACTAATGGCATATCAGCAATTTAATTTTCAATTGTTAAAATTAAACTCTCAATCTTTTGTTTCAGATAATGTTCAAACTTTTGTTAAAGAATGAATAAATGAGATTTAAAGAAACTAAATTAAGCTTTAAAACTTTGATTTTCTGTCTAGTTTTTTTCTTTTAAATAATATAAACAAGTTACCTTTGTTTTTAACGTGTAAACAAAGGGTGCCCAACCTAGTTATTCTTTAAATATATTTTTACGAAAATAAAATTTATTGTTTGCTACTTGTTTTGTACCCACACTGGTTAATTGAAAGACAAATTTAATGATATATGTATTTGTCTGTAAAGCTTTCCATAACTTAGTACTATTCTTTTATGGTTTTAAAGAGTTCTCGACTTTTAAAACCAAATTTTTTCAACAATTTGCAAACAACAAACAATATGGAACCCTCACTTTGTTTATTATTATAATCTTCTGGATGATATTGACTCAATATGCAAATTATGTTTGTCCCAATTTAGCGTTTGTTAAAGCTGCTTTAATGTACGCTTTATATATGTATGTATATTTAATTTTATAAAATTCTTTGAATTTTATAAAAATATAAAACACAAATAGTGGTTTATTATGTTTTCTGTTCTCTCTTGGTTTGTCTTGTATTGATATGTATTCTATCAATCTTATTATAACGATAATAAACACTTGCACTTTTTTTAAATTTGTTTTATAAGATTTTCTTCTTCGTAAATGACGGTTGTAAATGGTGTAATTAAATATGTGTTTCTTTTTTATATAACTTACAGTCTGTGAGAAGGAATGAGTAGGGGATAAAATATAAAAATTATTATAGATTAAAATGAAAGAAATTATATCTGTAATAAAAATCATAATTGTGGATGTGTTTTTTTTTTCTGAAATATAGTGAAAACTCATAAACAATTAGAGGTAAATAAAAATAATAAATATAATGATTAAATAATTAAATAATAATATAACACATGTATGTGTGTAAGTGTGTTTGCTCAGCAAGTTCATTTCAATGTGAAAGGCACATATTATCATTAAAAGGGCTAAAAAGCAAGCAAAATTACATCCAATGATATCTTATATTTTACAAGTTCTTGTTTTAAGAAATAAAATTAAATATGGGAATTAATATTCAAAAAGTATTTTTCTAGATATTGCAATAGAAGCAGCATTTTCAGCCCATCTACTCCAAAAAATATTAAATATTCTATATAATATCGTTCAAGTCGATCATTTCATATACAAAATGCATGCATATGTATGTATGTATGTACGCATATACATATATTCATAGTGTTATTATGCTTATTAATTGGTACTTCTACATGCAAACATACATACATATGTATGTAATATATTCGTGTCCTTTCACACTTTCGGCAAAAATTAATCAACTTTTTCAATATAGAAACATTTATAAGTAGAAATTCATTTAATTCGAATATCGCTCAAAAGTTTAATAACATTGAGAGTGCTTTTTTAACCTCAGGAGTAACAATTCGTTATTTTTTAAATTTTTATTAAATAAAACAACGCATTATGAAAACAAAAAGTTATCAAAAGCCATTAATCAATACATAAAAAGCTCATTTTACCTACGATTAAAGAAAGTGACCGATCACACTCAAAGCTCAAATCCTTGTTCTTTTTGTATTGGGATTGACAATTCTATCAAAACAAGCAACAAAAATGTAACAGCTGTTTTTGCAGCTACCCTATAATCTACTGACGAGCTGGAGTAGCATCAGCGAAATGTCGGCGGTATAGACATGCTGAAAGACTAGACAAAAACAACTAAAAGATCTTTTGACCTAAAATAATGAATTTTTATGTAATTAATTTGTGAAAAAAACAAAACGAAAAATAAGAACACATAATAAGAACTAGAGTCGCCATTTTCATAAACTATAAGTGATAAAGGAGATATGCTAAAACAGATGACGTATCACTGAGAGTATCAAATATAACAGTGGAGTAGCACGGTATTTTTCCAAATCAAATAGTTTCAAAACAAGTATGATCGTAACAACTTTTCCATCACTGTTTTGAACGGAAGCCGTTAAAGTCTACATATATAAGTGTTCAATTCGCTCGCCGCTTTTGGTGGCAACGAAAGTAAACCAAATTTGGATATTTTGACAACGACTTGTCTGAACTGTCTACCATCAGTTTGGGAGCGCTTGTCTCTTTTGTGAGGGCCAGCGGGTGGCTTGAACCGGCCTAAGTTTATGCGCAGCTGTACTGTGGCCGTTTTTTATCCCAACCTCCCCACCGTCACTATCTTTCTCACACTTCTTTTACAACTCTTCATTTTCTATATCTTATTCTTGTTTTTTCTTTCCTTCAAGATTATCACAAAGAGGCCAAATTTAATAGGACCCACGTGAGCTATAACTCTATTATCTTTCCTCTTCAAGAACGGCCCATCTACCTAACCTAACCTTAATAACATCAATGATGACCACAAAGTTATCGAGGATTTTAAGAACGTATGCAGGCACTAAAATTAAGAAAACAAACGAATTAAAAAATACATACATATACATATGTACTGCCCTGTATGCATGTGTGCATAAATATGTATATATAAAAAATTCAATCAGCATTTCTATGTATATAGAGTATGTTTTTAAGTTTACTAGGTAGGTTTTAGTCGGAGACGGGATGAAATACTCTTTTCAGGCTCTCCATGTCTCTATTTCCCCTATAAAACCCACAAACTACCTGTAGTAAACTTTATTCATACTCATTGTTACGCAGTCCTAAATGATCGTTTTGAAATGGGATATTAGAGAAATTATTGAAAATTGTAAATAAATACTGTTTTAACAGTGCAAAAAACGAAATGTTAAAATGCGAGTTAAATTTTTAATAACTATTTCCATCTACAACAAAAACATTACCAAGTTGTTGATTGAAATTTAAATGTAAAACAATAAAGCACATAGAAAACTTTCTTTCGATTTGTATATTTTTTAATAAACATAAAATCTTGTATTCCATATATATGCTTCCACATTTTGTTTTTAAGTAGTAATAAGAGCACCTCCTGTTAATAAAAAAAATTCCAAGTAAACACGAAAATCTATGTATATATGCAACGATACGCCATTTCGCCCATCCGATAACGATATTCAACAATAAATATCGCCTATATCGATTCTGATACGCTTACTGAAATTGAGCCCAAGTAAAAATTAACAAAATTTAAGTAGAGTAATTCTTCTATTATAGAAAACAACAGTGTTTATTAATAAGCTATTCATATCATCAAAATTTTCAATACATTTTTCTAAAATTCAAATTTTCAAACTACAAAATATCTGCAATATTTATGATTTTATAAAAAACATTGGCATTCAGTTTAGTGTAGCTCAAGAATTAAAATTGATTTAATAACTCAAAAATTGAATTCATGTTAACAAAAATAAATTATTGTTTCGCACAAAATAAAGGGTGTAAGATATTATTAACCCCAGGGTCAACAATCAGGTACCCTACCGCCTAATGCCATAACTTTTTCTACAGCAAGAATGGTTCTAAAATTTAAATCGTCGCAATTGAAGTCTTTGAAAATAAAAATAAAATTGTAAAAATATTTTTTATTAACTCAAACTTTTATAAAAGGATTTTACATTCGACACCTACGCGAGCCAATAACCAGGGTACCCCAGTACCCATAACATTTTTAATTGTTACACTATATTATTATTAAAATTTATTAAAAAACATATTTTAAAATGGTTTTATTTTAATTTATTTTTAACAACCTTAAAAAGACAAGTTATTTTTTCAATATTTAATTCATAGTAACTGTACTCATCTATATGTACTTACATACATACGTCCTAACCCAGTTAGCCAATTTGCTATCAACGATTCATGTACGAAATGTCCTCTGTCTGTAACAATTTTGCAAGAAACTTTTGAGGAAAACATCGTGAATCACAATATGATGGACACAGTCCTGAATAATGTCTTCTATCAAGCCCTATCTATACACGATGACATGACTCTAAATGAAAAAATAAGAGGCATCTCTTTATGTCGTACACGATTTGCGCAACACTTGTTTGAAATTGTCATCAACGATTTGTATTGCTTGTCCTTATGTGTCGTGCAGGAGTTAAATTTCGTGTATTTATCATCCACGATTCGTTGACGACATGGCCGACTGGGAAGGTACACTCAAAGCAATTGGAGATGATGTCGGTATGCTGATCGCGTATTGGTTGCTTACATATGTTGCATGATTTTCTGAGATTTCTTTTCCTCTTACTCGTAAAGTCTAGCATATTGCACATACCTCTTCCCAGTATTTCGACTAGAGTTTGCCGGACTTTCACGCATGTTTTTGGGTATTGGTTTAACCAAATAGCATTCAAAGGCAAATTTTGCAGAATATGACGCATAATTTAACTATTTGTAGGTCGCTGCAAAGCTCCTCATTCATCCTTTTACATTATTATAATTTATAACCAAATAGAAGGTGGCTTGGATGTCAAGGACCAAATGCTGCACCAGTATACAAAACAATGACAAAGTGGCCGTTGTCACTCTTTTATAATATATATTAGTGTATTGTCTGCATACCTTTAAGATTTTTAAAAATAGCATGATACCCTACAAAAATACGTAGAAGAATGAGGTAAAAAAGAGTTTCTCTACGTATTTTTATAGGGTATCGTACTATTATTTTCAAAATATAAATTAAAAACGATGCTAATATCTGCCTACCATTGTCCCATATAATTATCCTTGGAGGGTTAGGAGTGCTTAGCAGTACAGGCCTCGACAAACTTTAATCCTATTGAAATTAAATATGTTTGCCAAAAGTGTTTTTATACATCCTAGTAGTGATATATTAACATACATCCTTGTTTTAAAAAACATTTCGTGTTATTAAACGCTGACTAGACAAATATTCCATATAAATTTTTCAAACAACAGTTTAATAAACATATAATAATTATTAGAAATGAGTATTTAACTTAAAACGATAATTTTTAATGTAAAATTCCAAAAAGAACAAATAAGGGTACGGTACCCCGGTTATTGACTAACGTATATTTTTTGGTTATTGACCGTTAATGATCCAATTCAAACTGAATGTGATACTGTTTATTTTCTAAAATCATGAACATTTTCAAACAAAAACTTCTGCCATATTTATTATCTTACAAAATAAACAATGGCATTCAGTTTAGATTAGCTCAAGATCTAAAATTGATATTAATAAGGTAATTTGAGATCATGTTAAAATTAAATTAAGATTATTAAAACAACATTGCAAATGATTAATATTGAAAATTGATATAATTTTTTGGAATAGACGATTTCTTTTGCGAAACAGGCGATTTTGTTGGAAATAATGGTGCGATGCAGAACTCATTTGAAAAAATTAAGTATTTCTGCGCCATTTTCTTTAAATTTGGGTAGAATATGTCAATGCGTCTCTACGAATATTAGGAGATCTAAGGTATTTCTCGACTTCTTAATTAGCAAAACCACAAATTAGGATGAATAAAGGCTCATCTCCCTCAGTTCTATTATATTTCTCTTTGCAAAGCAAAATAGAAGAAACAATTTTATTATTTGTTCCCTTTTATATTCTGCTTTAATATATTTCTCATAGTTCTCATGCAAAAGAAAAGAGTTGTAAATTGTGTATTTTGTTCAAAATATATAAGAAGTACCGGCGTATCGACAGTAAAATATCGCCGATATATCGGTATCGGTTTCATTCCTACCTAATTAACATTATTTCTAAAATTTACAATTTGTAATTTTTTATGTTTCTGTTTGACGACAAACATTTATTTGGATACATACATATGTGTATGTATATCTAAAGATATCACAAAAATATATACTTTTAATTAAAAGAAGAACGTAAAATAATTTGTGCCATCTTTTTGGGTCAAATAATCGAACGAGTATGTGCACCGTTCAGCTCAAGAACAATCATGTATTCATGGTGGGATACATTTAAAAATTTTCTTCTGTGAGTCGGTTTACAGTCACGTTTAAAGAGGCATAGATAGATGATGAGACTTAGACGAGAATTAAAATAAAAACATCTAGTTTTGTATGTATGTAAGTATTTATTCAATATTATGTACATCATATGTATTTGAATCAAATAAAGCATGTGTATGTAATTTAGGTCGCCACACTATAATTACACAAATGTATATTATGGAAAATTTTAATAAAAAAAAAACACCAAGTAAAAAAAGTCCGTTAAAATTAATAATGGCGGTGTATGTATGTAGATGTGTATCTACGATTTTGAAATAAGCTAACAGAATACACCATAAAACAAAAGAAACAGTTGAAAAGCAAAAGAAGCTCTGTATGTACATATGTATATGTATGTACCTGATATTTTATTTAATCATTTTAGGAAAGCTGATAAACAAAAATTGTTAAAATCTATTTTCTAAGCGAAACAAAGTGAAAATAACTTTTATTTTTCTGTTTTTTTTAACACTTTTTTACATACACTCATATGACTAATTCTAATTATAAGACGTTAGTAAAAAACGATATTATAGTATTTAAGCTGGTAATCCCTACTTTTTACATATGTATATATGTATGTGTATTATTGAGGTGCTAAACATTAACGGGAAACATATACACATACATAAACCGATTTTAAATTTCAAAAGTTGTTACTTTTTTTGGTTACCCTCTAATAATAATAATCAAGGTTTAAAACAAATTATTGTTCATCGAATTGAATGCTAATTTTTTTATTCACATACAATTTTAAGTTCAATAACAAAACAGTTCAGTGTTATTGACTTTAACAAAGTTGAGTGAATTAACAAATAATGACAAAAATTAAATATGAACATATGTATGTACACATAAAGTATATGATGTGTATTGCAAAACCTTCTGAAGTTGCAAAAGCCATCTTCGTCAGTGTTTGAATGTTAACGATACGAACACACAGAATTCTTGCATACAGAATTTCGATTAAATTACTTTGAACAAACTACTACACAACTAAACATTTTAGGGAATATAAAAAATTAAGAACATTTGTAGTTTAAGCTGATATCACTTTTTGAACGTGAGTTGAATTGCACTTTATTATGAAAGCCCAATGGATATATTTGATATATTTTAGTTTTTCTTTTAAAACAACTAATACATATCAGTAAAATACAAAGTTTGTTTCAAAAAGTTTCAAATATGTCAAATAAAAGGACTTAGTAAGAACACTAACACCGCTTAATAGATTTTCAATTGCATGCACACCTTAAATATCTTTTATACCAGAATCAGAAGCGCAACTTTGGAAAAACCTAGTTACATACGTTAACTATACACACATATGTACATTAAAACAAGGATATACATACATATACATACATATATAGGGGCATTTTCTTATTATGCACAGGTAGTTACATACATATTTATAAATGAACAATACAGTAAAAGAAAATACAACAACAATTATTATTGCATTATGTAGGTATGTATGTATTTATACTAGAGATGTGCGAAGGTTGCATGAATCACATGTGGTCATGTTAAAATTGAAAAAACATTAATAAGTGCGTGAACGCGATTTATAATTATAATATCGCGCTAAAAATTTACAAGGCCAAGAAAAAATTGTAGCGCTAATATTTATCCATTAGCCAGGTTTTATTAAATTGTAATAAATTTGCGACAACCTTGCAGAAGGAATTATGCCAACAGATAACAGGGCGTTTACAGTTCAGTTTTTTAAGTCACAGTCTTAATTTGGTTGTATAAGTTATTTGGTTACTTAACCATTCCACCCTTAACTTATTAACAAATGGCGTAGAGCGCTCGCCTATTCGAAATATATTTATTTTCCAGTTTTAAGAGTGCGTCTTTTGACTTTGCGTACTAAAACTTTCGTTTTAACAATGATTCTATTATAACAAATATGACACTAAAACTTTCCTCTATAGATCTTAATTCTAACTATAGTCGTGAAGCGAAATATAATAGATTTAAAAGTAATTAAGCATTCATTGTATTAATTATAAATATAAGAATAAAGTTAAAACTGGATCAAAAATTCTAAAAATGGTTCTTTTAAATCATCAAAAATAGGAGATATTCGATATCAATCATCACTTCGTGCAAGAATGGCCGCAACACATTTTCGAATCGGTAAAAATGCTCACGAATAATCGTGCGTGCGTGGCGCGTGCACATCTCTAGTATAAACATTGCCATAATTTAATTTTAAGCCTATAGAAAAAACTTGTTTTAATAATCACAAAGAGAAGGTCCACATTGTAGAAATCCAGTTCAAATTAACTTGACTTATTCATCATACGTTTTATATTAGTTTTTCTTTTTTAATTTTTGTTGTTGTAATTCTGTAAGTAGGTATTTATGTATACTTACATACATGAATACGTATTTACACTTTATTCAACTGTACAAAAAAAAAACAAGAATTTTTCTTATATTGCTAAGGAGCTGCTCAATTTATGGGAAAATCAGTTCAAACCTGACAAGGGGATACAATAAAAGGAATCTCTATCTAGCCTGTAAAACCAGCGAAAATTTAAAAATAGAAACCAAGAGTTTGAAAGTGCATTATGAACGATGTATACACACACACGCACAATCGTATACATATTTATATGAATGCACATATGCACATACATACATATAAACATATCTGTTTCTTTTCTGCTTGTTTATGATGTTCAACATGAACACCAAATAAAACAATAAAACAATGACGAACAAAAAAAAAAAAGAACATTTTAAAGCCCACCTCTCTGCTATCTTTTCCCTTATTTATTCAATTTAGTTCCACAGAAAATTGAAATAAATACTAATTATCATATTGTACATGTGTGTATTGGGCTGCAGAACATAAACTTAAAAATCCCAATGTTAGTATGTAGGTATGTATGTGCATACAGTCATACTTACGCATTTATGTATGTACATATGTACATATATATCAAATACATATGTATGAATGTATGTAAGTATGCTATATTTAGTTTGGTACAGTTCTAAAATAGATATAAAATATCAAAAATAAGGAAATTTTAAAGAATTTTGAATAAAATCAAATAGGTATTTACTAAACAAAATAATATATTATATTATTTATTATTTAATAAGTTTGACAAATTACAAAACAGAAAAAGTGGACTTTATTTATTTCAAATTCAGAAAGAAATTTCTATGGATGTGTTCTTTAAATAATTTTTCTGAAAATGTACTTATTCTATGACTATAGTTATGACCCTATTTACATATGTACATACATATATAGTCAAATTTGAAAACAACTCAAATTTCTTTTGCAGAACTGCACTAGAAATACTTGATATTAATGTAAAAGTTAAAATCACGATCCTTAATAATAATCATGCAGTACTTTCCTTATATTTATTTTACTACTGCATTTCCACAACTTTGCAGAATACTGCTACAAAAATTCACATTTTGGACTATATAATTAGATTGGGTCCAACTTTTTCACTTCATCGTTTTTGCCACGAACCAATCAAATCTATTTAAAAAGCAGTGCTTGAGCATTGTGTAAAAATTGGTTTAATAAGATGGGTTTTGTACAATTTCCAAAAATCCTAACGTTTGTGTTTTTAATATTTTTAAATTTCACATATATACATACATATGTATGTACATAGATATCTATAAAATGTAAGTTTGTTTGGATTGTATTCTGCACTGGAATTTGCATATTAATTTTTAAATATGAGTTTCTCTTTTATGACCGTAATTGTTAAACAAATTTATTATGCAAACTTTTTAGTCGTAGTTTTATATTTAATGCCAATATAATTTATTGTACACAAAGTGGAAAAATCATGATTAAATACTTATGTGTGCATACATATATGTAAATTCAAGGCAATTAATTTAAAATATTAAGACACAAAGAATAAAACCATGTGAATTAAATGTTGTAATACTAGATTTTTTAAAAAAAAAGGAAGTTAAATTATGTCAACAAGAAAGAAATGTTGTAAGAAACATTTAACTGTAAGAGAAATCCTACTTCTGGATTCATCAATTTCAATAATAAAACATACAGACAACGCTTATTATAACGAATGATATGTCGATACCCATTCGTTATAATGAAAATACGATTTTACAGTCAATTCAGGGAAAGCGTGAGCACTCGAAAGCTTGAACGTCTCAGAAACGTGAACCAATTTATTTTTCTAAGGAGTATTCTAAAACGTGAACAAAATCAGATGGCTCATTTTTTATTACTTTTAATGTGCTTTTAATTTGGAAATCGCAAATTGCAGATTATTTTGTTTACTGATGCTTAAACTTATTTTCGTTTTGTATGCGTTGATCTGTTAGTATTTCTTTGATATTGCTACGTAATTAAAAAAATGTTCACCTTTATATTGAAATGTCATATTTTGGCTACAGCTTTAATGTGGTTTGAAATCGACACGGTAGATCAAAGTGATATTAGAGTTCTGAAAACCTTAACACTGGAGTTACACGAACAAGTTTTGCTATCAAGATTTTACATGTAGAGCTTGTCAAAATTCACAAAAATTGACAGCTGTGGCGCAGGCTGCACTCAATTTCATATCAATATTGCATCAAGACGGCGTCACAGAAGAAAACTAAAATGTTAATTTCATTAAAATTATTAGAAATAAGAACTTCGTGGCCTCTGTATAATTGTATGAATCGAAGCACATCATTATATTATTATTTTTGTTCACAAACATTATTTTTGTGTTTCTAAAGTTATGTTTATCACTTTTATTAATTTTGAAAAAGACAGCAAAAACTAAAATAGCAAAAATTAAGAAACCAGTCAGCTGTTTTCTTGATTGTAACTTGATATACTTTTATGGATTGAAAATTTGTCGACAAGTTCCTTCAATTTTGGAAATTGTGAGTGTATTAGTAAAAATGAGAGCGTGTTAAAAATTGGTAAGCAAAACTTGATCGTGTAACCACCATAATAAATAAAAAAATGTTTTAGGATGCAAAGCAGAACACTCAAAAATTACTAATTTTTCACTTTAAACATTTTTGATTTTTAAGAATATGTGCAGTGCCGTCAATTATAATAGCACCAGTTGATATATTCTGTTTTCAAAAAGCCTTAAAAATATTTCCGGTTTACTATAATTTTTTGTGATTATAAACAAGTTACATATATTGTGTTTTTGTCTAAATTTTACTGTTGATTTGTTATGATGGATCTCTTTTTAAACTAAGAAAAAAAATCACCAACGAAAAGTTTTGAAATTATTGGTACACTTTGTAAAAAATTACACTATATTTTTATTGAAATTATATTTCAATAAATAGCGAAAAGCACTACTCACCAGAAAAACGCGATTGAATTAAAAAATTGTCACCTAAGGCGAAATTGTACTCAAAACTCAGATAACTATTAAACTGCTCTCAAAAATGATAATAAATGCTTTAAGATATGACCTAAAAGTTGAATCACGTGATAGAAAAAGGATTTTTTCAACTTTAATCTTAAACGTTAGCTTCGAACGACTAAGAGGAATCCGTTTTTGAGGTATATTATGTATGGATATGAAAACGTCATGTATATATGAACATATAGCCATTAAGGCATCATTAGTTCTTACTTTCTGATGCCCTTCTTTGATGTTCTCTTCTCATTTCAACATCCATTTTCACGGAAACCCCACCACATTTTAATAAATACTTCATCTATGTTTTTTTAGCTTTTAACAATATAATTTATATTTTTTCATACGAAAACAAATAAACAAACACATTTTTTGTCATGTATCTATTTTCTACAGGTTTGCCAGTTACGGCACAGAAAGTAAAAGTAGAGACAAACATTCCTTAACAATTTCAATTGAACAGAATAAAACATCTGATTCAGAACGTCAAACCAAGTTTACAAATTAATTCTGCCTTTAATCTTTTTATAATGTACATACGGTGTTAAATTATTGAAGTTGATATAATTTGAATGCACTTGAATAAAGAAGGAAGACCTTGAATAAAGAAAACTGTATCAACGAACAATAATAATCACATATAACTTTTGTTTTGTATTAACTAATTAATTTATAGATAAGAAGCCTTTAATGGCTTTTAAGTGCATTTCGGAAATAACTTAGATATGTTATTAGAGTTTCATTCACATTTTAAAATTTATTATTCAAGATCAAATTATACATTGCACAACATTTAATGAGATTTAACTTATCATTTTATTGCATAAGGAAAAATACTTAATACTCCATGAGAGAACAAATATCAATTAAAAAATAAACAAATTTAAAATTTTCGAACTAGTGGAGTATTATTTTAAATAAATTGGTTCACATTTTATTCATTAGGTTTTGTTTTTTTAATCAAAACAAATTAAAACAGCCTTTCCGTAAAAATATTGTGGTACTTATGCCTTATCATTTTGTACATATCAGTCATTGAACTTGTTAACAACTTGAAAAGTGTATGTAAGTCCATATGTGCATATTTTTTATGAGATAAAATGGATCAAATTGAAAACTGCTTAGCCAGAATTCATCTTCAAGAGGCATGCCAAAACCAGAGTAAGAAATATTTCTATGAAAACAACCCTAAGATGCTAAATAATCATTTTCATTGTTTAACAAAAAATGAGCTGCTCTTAAAGGCACGTGTAAGCAGTTGAAACACCCTGAATAAATAAAAAAAAAAGTATAATGTGAAAGGAAAAGCAAAACTACTCACAGGTTTCATTATGAGAGAAATTGATAAGGTGTAGCCAAATAAATTATATACCTTTATATTATTAACAAATAAATAATTCATTCTATTATTTAGATAATTTCATTAGCAATTTAATATATCCACATAGTTGATTATCTCAAACGTTTAGTGAGAATTATAGTTGGTATTGGCATGTAAACAGTGATTTTAAGAATTCTAGATAAAATTTAAAACCATTCAATGATCAGAAATGAACGCACATTGAAGGCTGTATAATTCGTCAATGCACAATTTTTATTCGAGTCTTGAAATGCAATAAGTGAATCTTGTCAAAATTATTTATTATAAACAAAGGAATAAACAATAAAAGGCAAACAAATGAACAATAACAAGACAAAAAAAAAATTAAAATCAATCGAAACTAATTTAAAACAATTTTTAGATGCTTTATAATAATCATCAAGTAAATTGATATTGTTGTATCAAGTTCAATGGCTTTGAAGTGAAACAGGTGCATATTTACATATTTAATTTTGTATGCAAGCAAAATAGACACATATGTGTGTAAATAATATCATCTAATTTCAGAATACACTCAAGTGCATAAAATTAACGACAAAAAATTAAAAAAACGGAATATACTTTATCAAACATACATACAAACTTATTATAAGCAAGCATGTATTTACATACATACATATGTATGTATGTAAGTATGTAGGTATCATACGACGAGCATCAAAGTTAAAAATCTGGCGATTGTTAGACAAAATGAAACAGCAGTAAAATGCACAAAGCAGGTTCTATAGGTGAATAAATAAAAGACTTACAATGACAATTAAGCTCTTATTTGACAGATTTGTCAACGTTTTCTGAACAAAACTCATTATGATCCCTACAAGAAATGAATGACCGAAACTAATACATACAAAAACCATTTACTAATACATTTATAATTTGACAGAACATATGACAGTCATTCTTGATGAAATTTCCATCATTGTTAACGAAAGGTTGCATTTTCACATATGTTGACGTTTAAATTTTGTAATTCCGGAAAATTATTTTTGTGGCGTCCATAAATATTAGTTGACAGAAGTGTGAAGAACAATATATGTAAAATAAAATAAGAAATTTAAGAGAAAATTAATTATATATAAAAGTGTTATTCACTTTAAATAAATTATAAAAACATTAAAACAACTTTTGAAACGATAAGTATAGATAGTTTTTATGATTATGAAGTTTTATATCTGGTTATACAGAAGTCTTTTTTTAGGCACATTTAATTCCTTATATAAAAGGGGATATTTGAACAAATGCCGGAATTCATGATTCGAACAGGATGCTATGACCTATTTTTGGATGCTTTTATTTTCATTTATCTATAGAAGTTTTTTTATGCAAATATATGTAAGCATTTCAATATTGAAATCAAAGACATTGTGTTTTATTTGCAGTCAGCTGACTAATACATGTCAGCAAAGACCAATATTTTGTCAGCCTTTTCTGGTCATCAGTGACTAGTTTTGTATCAGCGCTGACAAGTAAACGTCAGTCAGTAGTGATACAATTTTTTGTCATCACTGTCTAGAGTGAGCAGTTCGGCTATATATTCTATGGACGCCAAATGTATGAGTTAGAAATGAACTCAAAATCACATGTACACAAAAGTTTCGGTCATTTATCTCACATCGGCCTTAATAAAATGATAGAAACTTTCTTCTACGCGATTATGGAAATTTCGTCATTAATGTTGGTCATTTGACCGGTTAAATGACCGTCATTGTTCTTGTAGGGATATTTCTATGAAAACTTCTAATCCAAATTTATTTTAGGTTAAAAATATTTTGTATTTGTTGTTGTTGCGCGTTCGATATTGTTGGAAATATTGAAAAAGTCCGAATATTATAAGCTAGGCTAAGGTATTTTTTCTGTTTCGATGTTGGATGTAGGCATACATATGTATGTAAGTATCCAAACCCCATTTTTTATTGTAACGCTTAAGTAATAAGGACTTGGTATGTACGAGATGTACCGCAATAATTTTATTTTTTACACTTCTTACCGCAGATTTGATCTGCTCACAAGAGAACAATTTACAAATACCTAGTTAGAAGTTTTAACAAAAACGGTATTTGGGTAAGACACTTTATCGATTGAAACTTTGTAGGTACTGTATCAAAATCGTTAATTTAAACAACATTCGCTTTCAAATTGATTTTGAAAGTAATTGTACCTACAATAGCAATTTTAATAAGTCATGTGCACAAATGTACCCTCACACACAAATTCACCCTGAAATTTTGATTTAGAAAAAGAAGGAAGTTTATACATACATCTATGTATATATGTATGCCCCAATAAAACGGGTTTGAATTTCAAATTGTCATGTAGGTACATAACTTGCAGAATTTATGTCATCTGTTAAATAAATATAGCAGCTGTTATAAGTTGATACATATTTTAAATTAGAGAGAGTTCGTGCATCTGGCTTCAATATTTTACAGTAAATAGGTATGAAAGTATTTTCGCGTTAGCTTGTTATTAATCTGTACTGTCTTTGCAATACTACATACGCACAGATTTAAAAGCAACTGTAATGACAAGATTAAATGTATTAATAGAACTGAAGGGAATTCCAATTTTAATCATTCCAGTTCTTGTCGTTTATAAAACATGCATTCTATGTACCTATGTACATATGTATGGAAATTAAATAAATTTGATTATTGTGACTTTGATTAAAAGAACTACACATACATATATATATATATATATATATATATATATATATATACATTTATGCATATACACACATTTCTACGCACATTTATGCATACACACATACAAACAAATCTGCATGTATTCATGAAAATATTTTCAAATTAAAAAAAAGGTGGTCATCAAATAAAATGGGGGTTATAAAAATTGGAAATGACGCTTTCAAAAGGGTATTTTTTGAACAACCACGATCGATAAGTTCATCATCACACTTAGCAATGACAAACTAACATCGAACTTTTAAATTAAAATGTCGCTAAAAAGGTAAACAAATGCGTATATACATACTATTTACATGTTTTCTTATATGATGAAATATCAACATAATGAATTTAACAAATTTAAGCGAATTCATTAGAAGACGATTCTTTAAGCCCACTCAATTTGTTGTTAAAGCTCTGCGTTTGTTGGGTTATTTTATTTACTTAAAATATATAGTTTATACAGATATGTATATACATTTATGAGGTTATGTGTGAATGTAATTTAAACAAAGATTTGGAAAAATATTGGCTGACGCAATTCTTCAAACCTGTAAGGAAACATTTTGGGTATGGAACAGTTTTAAGAGTAAACTTCTTGCTAAAAACGACACGATTAGAGCTGCCATATTTGACGATCTATCGCCATATAAACTGTTTTGATGGCAAAAATAGTTCTGACGATTTTATACTTCTTGATTTTACGAACGTTTATTGGTATAAAAATTAACTGACCTTGAGCCGAGAAAGATATTCAACATGATGTCAACCGCAATGTCTCAATTGACCTAGTAAAATCTTATTCAAAAGTAAATCTGTACTTCGCACGCAATTATTCAATTATTTCCAAGGAAACAAAATTTAATAGGATGCAAAGGTATTTTACAAAATTATTTGACTATTATAGAAATGTGTGTTGTAAATAGTAGCTACATATGAAACTAAGACTTGTGAAATTTCGGGATTTGTCGTCTCCTCTCCCGCTTGACCATGACATTCGAAAATAATATTGCTTCTAATAGTTAAGCGAACCTTTCTAAAATCTTCCGTTATAGGATTATTCTAGAAAATATCAAAACGAAGAACTGGCGATACTGCTACTAAAAGTTGATTAAGCATTTAATTTGAAACATTTCAATAAATAATGACAGCTTAAATCGAAATTTCGTGTTTTCAGATATTAGGCGTTTTGTCTAAAATAAATTGTGCTTGATTTTTATATAAAATTTTTATCCACAGTAAAAGATCTAAGTACATTTATTTAGATCAAAACTGTTAACTTAAAAATATATACAAGTGTATACAAGTTTTAATGCTCAAACATTTTAATATTGGTGTACCTAGCTAACTTAAGAAAATCTAAGTTGAGTTCATGTTTTAGGGCTTATTTAATATTTTGCACAAAGACTTAAGTTAAAATATAAATGCATATAGTTTTATTAATGATGGCATTTCATACACAAAACTTAGCTGAACGATAAATCTTAAGGAATAGAAAATATGTAAAATGAAAAAACACTCATGACAATTTGAGCCATTATTATTTATTGTCAAAGATTTAATATTTCTTAGCTTAATGCGACAGTTCATTTTTTTAATTTAAAAATTGTTCAATTTTGCGAATGTTTGCTCAAAAACGTATTTTTGTTTAAGCGAGTTTTTTTATAGTGGGTTTAAATTTGTTTGCCTTATTTTAAAAATAGTCTGGCAACATAAAATTCATTTAGTTGAAAGAAAATATGTATGTACATATATATATATATATGAAAAAGTAAAATTATATACATACATGTTCAATTAAATTTAATTATTTGTATCCGAAAATGGAATTATCTTGCTTTCTTTTCTGCAATTTCTATCATGAGCACTTAATATATGAAGCCAATAAACCATTATGTAGTACCTACTTCATATTAGAATATAAACATAAAATTGTTCTATTTCTCTTTCATACCCAATTGCATACATACATACATACATAAAATTTTTTTCAATTAAATAATAAACAGCTTAGAAAACTTTATTCAAACTTAAAAATAACACATATCACAATGTACATACATACATATGTGTGTAGGTTACATAAAGCTTAAAAAAAACTTCTTACATTTTGAGAGCCATTTTTAATTCGCAGGAATGTGTTTGGTTTTATTTTAGTAAAAATTTTTTTTATTGCACTGTCTTATTTAGTTGAAATTGCATTTGTTCTTTATAAGTTGTTTGACAAAGATGATAGTGGAGATTGTATTTTTTTCAAGTACAAAATCTTATTATGTCTAAATGATTTTTATCTAATTTGTACTTATTTTATTTGTAAAAATTAATTTAACTTTAAAATTATTATAATTATCACAAAAGTTACGAAAATGCATCGATTTTCTCTTCGTAGGGGTTTCAATTAATCACACAATTGATAATGAAACAAAATTTAAAAAATTTGTTTCAAATATTCATCATAATTGCATATGTTCCTCCTCATCAAATTTAAATCGATTTTTTCTTTGTTTTAATTAGAACATTTCTAAAGTTCGTTTTCAAGAGATGAAAGTGTTTATAAAGTATTTTACTACGAACTTTTACAAAAATCATCTAATTCACAGACATTTAAATAAACATCACACAAAAGGAAAAATATCTTTTATTAATGTAAAGATTTTTATGGTTGAACTTTACAGAAAATAAAAAAGCTAATCAAACTCAAATTTACGTTGTTTTCTCAATTGTTGTTAAACTAAAACTGAACTGTAGTTTCACTTCAATCAAAAATTTTAGTATGTATTTTACTTACGCATCCATACATGCATACACAGTAAACATAAAGCTACATTATTTTCGCCAAGATAGGAACAAAATGGTATTTGAATCATTTGAAAAACAAACCAAGGATGGCAAATTTCGATCACTTCAAATACCAACAGCTGCATTCACAAAATATATTTTAAATATATTAAAAGAAATTTGTCAAATAAGAACTTAATAAATATTCAATCTATTATGAATGAAGCCTCGGAGTTTTGCGATTCACCATTACATTTTAATTCAATTGAATCAAAACAACTTTATTCATAATAGATAGCAGCGTACGAATTATGTATGTACCTATTTTGATACCCTCCGGTATATTCTTCAGGAAAAATAAATACAATCATCAAAGCTGTCTGTCAAACAGCTACAGCATAATAAAATAGCTGTTATTAAGCTATCAAACGGCCATTTTCGAAAAGCAGTTTATGTCTGCAGCTGTGGCTAAACAAATTTTAACAGCTTAGTCGTAGCACAGCCACTAATTTACATATTTTTGAGGTATTGGCTGCGCTGAAGCTGTGAAAACGAACTGCCGCTGTGTAATGACTGCAGTTATATAAAGTGTTTTATGTTGGTGTGTTTAGTTTTCTCATTGCTCTACACAACAAATTGTATCAAACCAGCTGAAGCTGAGCTACGGCTGTGAAATTTACTCAGCAACAGCCCAGCTACAAGCGTATGATTAGCTTAGCTTCAGCCTTTAAAATAAAAAAGCCACAGCGTTTTTGAACCCTGAATACAATACCACTTAATCAGATTGTCGTCATCGACATAAAAAAATATGCACTTATTGAACTGTTTCGGCAGTAATCTAGTGATTCTAAAAGGGTTTTTGTGTCTCTTGGACGTTAAATATAACAATGGTGTCAATGACGACAATTGGAATAAAATATCATTTTTTAACAAATATACGTAGTGAACGAAGACTTAAGTAATTATTATCAATTCCCCTTATTCCAATTGTCGTAATCGTCATCGACACCAGAAACTGATGAGTATTTAAGGCCGTGATACACTATCTATTCAGTCGTACGATTTGTCAAAAAACCAGTGTGTTTTCCAAAAGTACGATAGTGTGGTCTTAAAGTACAGATTTTCTTGACAAGTCTATCCGATTTGCAAAAGTTTATGAAAATTTTCATAAAATAATATATATTCCATAAGATTTTTTGTAAAGCTGTTTTCGAATCATATTTGTATAATAGTGTGGCACCAGCAATACCATTTTCAAACGATTTTTCAGACTTTGCTCTTATTTTCAAGTGAATGAATCGTACGACTGTGTGGGATAGTGTATCACGGCCTTTACCGGTATTTGGAAAATTCTGTTCTCTTTTTATAGATATTTGTTATATTTAACCTTTAACGTAATTAATAAACCTTTTCTAAATCACTAGATTATTGCCGAAACAGTTAAACAAGTGCATATTTTTGATGCCGATGACGACAACTAGAATAAGGGGAATATTGGTAAGGAGATCGATACATACATATCTTTATAGCACAGTGTACTCTAAATTAAAGCGTTGATATCAGCGCTCTAAGAATTAATCTAAATAACAGCGCTTTTGACGATTTTTTCGCACTGAGAGTTTGCAACATTGCTATTTATATCAGCTGTTTCCGAGTGGAATAAAGTCAGTTTGATTTATTTTACGCTTTCATATAATGTTGCCGAATACATTTCATATGTTTTCCCATGAGAAAACACAGTACTACTATTGAACCATATGACTAAAATTTCATAAAAACGTAGAAAAATTATTGCATTATTAACCAAAATAAGAATGCTACCTGCTACCAATTATTAAACCCTTAAAAGTTTATTCGTTAAACCAATTTTAAAAAATTTTTAATGAAATGTTTGGCTAAAACACATAACAAAATCATTTTAATATTTAGAAATATGCCCAATAGTATTTTTATTGAATTGTAAAAATTAGTTTAACAATATTTTCCATCCCTGGCATAGTGTGTATACATAAGATAACAACTGAATTCGTTTGTTTGTTTACTTGTATGTATTAAATGCAAAAGAAGTGAAATCTGAAAAATTTCTAAAAATTGGAATAGAAACAAATATGGCGGCCCATTATTGTTGACTTATTTACTGTTCATTTCTTAAATTGTTCCTGTTAATAATACTAAATATATACATAGATGCCATATAAATTGGGGTGAAATCGTCAAATTTAAGAGGAAATCGTCACAAAAAATTGGGCATTTGAATTTTAAAAACATTGATTTTAATGTTATGTATATTCTTCAAAGAATACAAACAAATTTCGGTTATAACAGCAATAATTTTAAGATATTTAAAAAACGAATTATTATAATTAAGTTAAATTTTATTCATAATTGAAAATATTATGTAGTAATGATACGTACTTATATATAGGTATTTATATAGGTAGATACATATATTTAAGATGAAAAATACTGAAAACGCTAATAAAGAAATAAAAAATAATATAATTTATGTAATAAAAAAATTCACTACAAAGTGGCTTCTCCCTACAACAATGCAACCATAAAAAAACCAAGCATATTCCTTTAATGCAGAATTAATCTGTCGAACGAAATACAGTGCACTCGGAAAACGTAAACTAATTAAAACCGCGGTTGTTGACGTTTATGAATGTAAAAATGTTTAATAGTGTTTTTATTGACTATAAACTAAAATCAAACAAACAAATACAGAAAATGAACAATTAAGTAAATAAACATAGAACAGGCTGTACATAGAAATGTGGAATCCCAAAGTTCTGAACTAATTTCACAAAATAAATGTCTATGTACACAAAACTGTAAATTTTACTTCTACTAAAAGTAACGTATTGTTTTATTTAAAGTTGACGTTTTAGAACTTTGTGGTTTGGTTAACGTTTTAGAGTATACAATACAATAAATTAAGGGTTGACGTTTTGGGATGAAGACGTAAACGAGTATTGACGTTTACCCGAGTGTACTGTACAAGGAAAATACAGTTTAGTTCAAACCAGCTGATAAGTATGTATGTACATATATATTCGAAAGTGTTAAGTTCATTTTCAGCAAACTACTACTCCGAGTCATTATAGTGTCATCAAAATATCTTTCTCTGTCAAATTTCACGTTTCTAGCTATGTAGAATGTTTTCCATAGATAGACGGATGGACGAACAAGCATGGTTAGATCGACTTAAGCTTTTATCCGTTTTACATATGGAATAATAAACCGAATATACCATCCATTTCTTGGTTGGAGGGTAGGTATAAAGTGAAAAATATTTTCCAAATAGTGGTTTATATGAAATTAAATGAAAAAGTTTCCAAAGGCTATAATAGCTGTAGCTTAAAATATCTGTGCTATCACCTCTATATGGATATTTTTGATAATTCAATAAAGAACTTGACACAAAATACCAAACAAAATGATATATATATATATATATATATATATATATATATATATATATATATATATATATATATATATATATATATATATATATATATATGTGTATTAAAATATCTGTTCTAAGAGAATTGTTATATCAAAACTGATATACTGACATTGTTAAACATAACTTTCTTCGATATATATACACAAATGTCTTGGAGGAAAAATTTTTTTATAATACTTTGTTACAAAAATCGTTTTAATATTAGAAGCAAGTCGGTTACCTTTTCTGGCCTAGGAAGAAACTTATGCTGGGTACACATTAAGTAATCTATTTACGCAACGCGTGTTAAATGCACAAATTGCATATATTGACACACACACTGCAATCAATAATGAAATAATAAAGGCAATATCAGTTCTACTTTGCATCATAAACATGGAGACTTTTATGCCGTTGAGGAAATTTTGAATATAGAGCAAATAAAAATGAAATCGCGATACAGACAGTGCAATCTATAACAATGCAATCCCAAATATTTGGATGTAGATGAAATCATAAATGCAATCCAAAAGGAAATCATAAATTCGAATACAGACGACGGAATCTGCAATGAAATTTGCCAGATTGTTGGAACGCATTGCATTGTATGTAGCCAGCTTCAGTGTTTTTTCTTTATTTAATTATTACTTTCTGAAATCGTTTTAGATCAATATTTCGAAGATGTTTGAATGAATGATGAGAATAAATATACTGGTGTTTTCACATTGAAACAATGCCACAGGGTAAACAACACTACCATAATTTTCTAGTTGGATTTTCTTTAATTAAATTTTTCCAACACCGCTGTTAACTACCAAAACCAACTTTTACAGCGGTGAGTTTAAGGAATACGCAATAACTTAGTGGTGAAATTGCTTCATATTCACGAATCGTTCGTGTGTGTACATGTGTGCGCCGTTCAAAAGAAATTTCTGGATATAAATTAGGTCAAACTCATTTCATTAAATTATTAGTCGATCCACTTCTACAAAAATATTTACAACACATTTATTTGTTTATAAAGCAACTGATTATATTTAATATTTTATATATGAAGACGTGCCCATGTGTACATGCTATTGATATGTATTTCACCACACCATCGGAAAGGAACCTTGCTTACTTTTGCCCTCATTAATATTTATTTTAAATTTTATCCATTTAGAGTAGACGTATTTATTTTAAAATTATGTGCCCACTTACCCGGATGCTTCTGCAGATAGAATCAGTTTTTGGTTCCTTATTTAAACGAGGACAAAAGAAAAGTTCTTAACGAATTCAACAAGAATTGTGACATATAAGATTTTCGACTTTGACATTTTCTTTTTCTGATCTATGAGTTGGTAGCACTGATTGGAAAAGATGCCACACCGCTCACAATAGATGAAATTTAATAAGATATGCACACAAGCATAAAATGAAAGTAAAATTAATTTTCCTTGTTTGCTGGAAAAGAGAACAGTTTTATGTTTTTGTACGATCACAATAAATCTTAATATTACTTTCCTATATTTCACTAGCGCAATTAGCGTTCTAACGACGTCCTGAATGGCGGGATATCCAGTAAAAACTGTAAAACAAGGAAAACTTATATCTTTGAGACGGAGATTAAAATTGTAATTGTAATTTATTGTTTTTCTTATTCACGCATATTTTTCTTGTTATATGCTTATCATCATATTACTTGTTTATTATTATTTATGGTATCTAATGCATAGACCCTAATCTTACCAAACCTATTTAATAAGTAATAGACAAGAACTAATTAAAAAGCTAAAGTCTGCTTAACGAAGATATTCAAACATTTTGGAAGCCAAAAATACGTTGTATTTATGCTTTTCTCTTTCTCGAGGCAAAAGTATGGATAGCAGATACAATATGTCAAAATGCACAGCCCATCGGAAACATTAGTTAAGTTAATGATCATGTGTAATTCTATAATTAAGCAAGGTAAACTCAACTAGAAAGCATTTTAAGTTGTTCGGATGATTACTTTTCCCACAAGAAAATCTTTAAAAGTGTATGTAGCGCTAAAAATGGTATTATTTCCATTACAACTTTACATATAAGTTTTGCTTTCAAGTGTTTTTTAAATACTGCAATTTCATATCAATTGAATTACTTGTCTCGATAAAAAACCAACATTTTGTTCAGTTCGGGATCGATTTTATTATTATTTTTATATTTGGTTCTTTTAACTGGATTTCATTCTGTTTTTCTAAGTATTTATTGCCATTTTGCGGTTTTCATCAGTATTTGTTATAATCAGAAAGTCTAGTTATGTACAATATCAACGAGCGAGCGATGCCAAGCCAAAACTAAAAAAGCAATGATATAAATATTTTATGACGAAAACTGTGACATGTATACATGTTTCGATTCTTGTTCTCTGGCATCACACATCTAAAAGATAATACATGACAAGTTAGTACTTAAAAATTTTAGAAAAATTTGTGTTAGAAAGTCAAACGTAACAAACAAAACTGGATATTTTTTAAATTAAACGTACCTATATGAGAATTATAATTATAAGCAGAATTGACAACGAATTGCAGAACTATATATATTAATCAATATACATTCATATAGCCTATCTGAAATATTTAACTGCCTAAAATTGTATGTTAAAAGAAAGAATAAAAAAATGAGTTACTCATCTAAAGGTGCCATACCAAAAGAAAATAAGAGCAACGCTGGTGGCGGAGGAAGTAATGGAGCTGGTAGTAGCAGCTTGCCTAATATGAATTCAAGTCGTTATGTTGCCGGAGAACGTATTACTTTACTTGTAGACAACGTACGTTTTATGATTGAAAAGGACTTAATGACGGCGCACCCGAACACAATGTTGGGCACCATGTTTAGTACAGGCTTCCAATTTGTTCACCCAAATGAACGTGGCGAATATGAAGTAGCCGAGGGAATTTCTCATTCTTTGTTTAGGGCGATTTTGGATTACTACAAGACAGGGTTAATTAAATGCCCTCCAACGATTTCCGTTCCGGGTTAAAAGGGCCTGTGATTATTTGTTAATACCCTTTGATGCAACCACTGTAAGATGTCAAAATTTAAGAGGGCTTTTACACGAATTAAGCAATGAGGGAGCCCGGCAGCAGTTTGAAATATTTCTAGAAGAATTTATTTTGCCAGTAATGGTGACTGCTGCCCAACGAGGTGATCGCGAGTGTCATGTTGTTGTTCTTCTTGATGATGATGTAGTCGATTGGGATGAAGAGTTTCCACCGCAAATGGGAGAAGAATACTGCCAAACTACTGCATCATGTCGACATCGAAAACCGAGATGTTGCCAAACAGGTAATGAAAGATCGGGGACTTAAAAGCTGGAAGACAACGAAAAAAACAAACCAGGACAGCGGAAGTTAATCAATTTTTGATTCATGTCAAATCAAAATCTGTCACAAACCTGGCTGTCAGACCTCCTTTAGAATTGATGCGAGGCCCATGCCTCCACCAGAAAACCGAGCAGAAAATCATGTTCCATTTCGCGCTGATGCGGACGCTAATGCGGCTGATCAAGACGATATTAACAATGTGGCGAATGGTATTGGTGATGTTGCTGTTGCCGTAGATGAAGCAGTTGATGGAGTTATTATGTTAAATGAAATAGAACAAGCTGCAGTGGGTGCTAATGAAGAAAATTCTTAAAATTCTGCATTAACTAATAACGATGCATTTATATAAAATTTTTAGAATTATACGAGCAAGTTTTTAGAAAAATAATATATGTCAAGCACAACACATAAAATTTTATATTGTAAAATGACTTCTGATACTCAATTTTCATTTTCACATGACAGTGCGATCGCATAAATGCTCTTTAAACACACCTTCATACATAAATTCATAATTAACTAGTATTTAATAAACATCACTTTAAACGCAATGGTAATTGATTTTAAATACTTGTATCATTTAATAAAAAAAAATATTAAAGACCGTAAATTATTGACTTTATATAGCAAAGACGTACATACATATATGTAAATGTAAGCGAGTGTAAAAAAGAACCGATGATTTTTTTCATGCAGGCGAAGTATTTTGGTTGTTATGTAGTTTTGCTTTCTCTTGTAACTTAAAAAATTGAGCTATATTCTTTCCATAATAAGCCATCCATATTAAGAAATTTTCACCACTTTACTGGCTGGTACAATTTCACATGATATTTTTGTTTGGTCGTATCTGAGAATTTCAACAGACTTTTCCCAGATAGACTGTACACACCAATTTGTAATGGCGAACACCCAATCTCGTACATTAAGTGCAACAGGATAAAAAAAAAAACACAAATCGTAAATAATATAGTTGTGTGAACGAGTTAGATAGCTTTATTAACAAAGGAAACAATAAAAGCACGATTTTTTTTAGTAACTGTTTCCAAATGTTTTGGTATAAAAGCCAAATTTTTAGGTGATTTGCAATCAATAAATTATCCTATAACACTTAGTGTCTATTGCCATGATGCATTTGAAGAAACGGTACTATTGATTCAAGAGTATTTTTCTTAATATTGGGTATACCGCATTTATTCGATAATATTCCCCCTTATTCCAATTGTCGTCATTGACATCAAAATGTACCCTTGTTTAACTTCTGCAACAATAATCTATTGACTTAGAATGACATTATTAATTCCCTTGGTCCTTAGATATAACAAATATCTATAAAAAGGTAGCCAATTATTTTCCAAATACCAGTGAGTACACATCACTTTCTTGTGTCGATGACGACAACCGGAATAAGGGGAATTGAAAAAACATTCAGGCAAATGAATTTTAAAAAGCAGATAAAGCGATATTCAAAAGGAAAATTGTTACGGTTATAAGAAATGACTATTTTAACTACATTTTTAAAATAGTTCATGTGTATGTTATTGAACGTAATCATACAATTTATGTAAATTAGCCTTGGTGATTCTACTTCGCAGAGAAAATATTCAAAGATACAAAAATTTATCTTTCTTTCATATTTTCTAAGAAATTTTTAACATTTATTACAATTTCTGGCGGCACAACTTTTTACAAACTCTAAACTGCAAAGCCTAGAACCTGCGGCAGAAATCGATCCTGCGACCTCGTGACTATTGAGCAGGTGTTCTATCCACCCAACCAACAGAAGCGCTCCATAGCACGATGCAAATGAAAAATATCCCATACTGACTGAAAAATTAAATTCTTTGTTTTAAGCTATTTTGCACAAACCTAAAATAAAAGGCGAAGAACGATAAATTTTGTTTTCTGTATAAAATTTAAGTTTTATTTTCTTTCTTGCATGTTTTAACATTGTTGTTATTTTTAATGGAATTTTCTCCATTGTGTGGGACGAAAAGTGATATAAAACGTAAAAAATTAATGATTAAAATTATAAGTAGTTTATATTCTTTAAATTCTCATTTGAGTTGGCATGAATGATTATCACACAATTTGCCAGGATATACAACGTTGTATTTTGAGTGTGGAGTCTAGTATAAATATTACATTCATATGTATGTAATTTAGAGAATTCTTAAGCAATATTTGATAAAAAAAACTCATCTACTTTTTTTTGTTATTTTACTTTGGTGAATGAAGTATAGCACACAAATGCTAGAAGTCCAATTAACCTTGGACCGACACGTTGCTAGTTGCAGTACCTTTTGTTCCATCCACACCTCCCGAAGTTACTGACGTTTGAATTGCTGAAGTAGAGATATCCGAAGTTTCTGTGCGGGGCCGTCTAAAAAGTATGACATGGGGCTCTGGTGCATGCATCATATAATGTACCAACCTGGGCTTTGTTGAACTCCTAAATTACGCCATTCAGTTTCAGTCATTAAATGAGATTTCGGTACCAGCTTAGTCAAGTCAGGTAAAATAACATGTCTTAAAACAAGTTTAAGAACGTCATTCATACTTTTTTAATCTCTAACATCTTACCTGTATTCATAAATAGCATCAGAAGTACTTCTCCGAATATTGTATTTGATCAGCTGGCATTTTTATATCTTAAAAGTGTTTTAATAGTTATTTAAATCAAAAACGTAATTCAGCTTCTTTGTTTATATTGTGGCAATTTATTTACTAATACAATTGTCATACTTGAATAATTTCACGGCATTGCCAACAATTGATAAAAAATCCATCTTGTTCCAGGTAGGCAAACTGTCAAAATGTTTGTTCGAATTTTTTCACTAATGCCTTGTGACAGCTATAGTCCAATGTGATATTTACTAAATATTAACATTGCGATCGTCATCTGCCTTAACCTTTCTTTTATTTTGCAGCTATTCACTTTTATTTGATAACAAGGTGGCAGGAAGTTTATTTCTATTCGCGATTTGATCTACTTAGGGTTGGCAATGCAGATTTTGAAACGGTCGAATCTGCAAACAAAATTAAATGCTGATGAGTATATATATATTTGTATATATGGCTTATTAAGCTCTTATTTGTTAAATATTTGTCAAATAAGCGTTTATAAATAATATTATAAAAATACTTTTCAAATTTCATTGAATTATTAAAATATACAAGGCAACACGTTAATTGAAGGTGAGTTTAAGTATTAAATACAATATTTGATTAACCTTCGTACAAGAGAGTGTGATTAAAGTTTCTAGGGCTCTTTTCAGGCAATCTCCTACATCTGTTTTCCTATAAAACTAACAAAAAAAAGTTTTACCAACTATTATGAAAAATTTAAAGCTTTCCGGGTAGCGTCAGAGGAAGATTTCCGAGAAATAAGAGCCCCTTCATTTCACCCGGTTGTGGGAATTATAGTAGAACTTTTTGAAAACTAAATGCTTTTACCAAATACAGCAAAGCGATAAGAGGTGTTATTTTTTTAACAATCTTAGTGCACTTTTGTACATACATACATAAATTCCTCTTAGGATAAAATGTTATATCGTTTGAATTTTAACTAATGATTGCCTCAAAATTTGTTTTCTATTAAAACAAACGAACAGGCTCGACGTCGAGGAACGAACAGCAACAGAGATACATTAGCTGAGTTACTTGAATGTTTTGCCAGTCATGTTCGTAAGAATATGTAAGAAGAATATGTAAGATGAGATATGTAAGAACCATTAATATAGTTAAAAATTTAATAAGTAAATAATTATATTTCAAAAAAAATTAAAATGGAAGAAAACTTGCATATCAAATATCTTTTGTTCTACATTGGAATTTAAATTAACATTTGATTCTCATTTTTAAAAATAGAGTCTATTTCTAAATTCATAAACTGAGCGATTAAATGTTCTGAGATCCGTGGGTAAATTATTCCAAATTCTTATTACCCTAACCTGAAATGACAAATTAAGGAATGAATTCCTAATAAGAGGAAAGTTTAGCTGAGGGTTTCTAACAGAACACGAACATCAAATCGTATAAAATTACCATTTGTGGTATTAATAATACGATAAAACAATGAGCCGATAGATTTGTCTGTCCACAAGCGCATACCGACTCTGTTACTAAACTGAAGGAATGTTTTCGGTTGTTTCGCCACTACAAGGTGCATAGTTGGCACCAGTCCGAGTTCCGGATCAAGAGTGCTGATGGCGAATATGAAACAGCTGGCTGTCCCCGTGCTAAAATCAAAATTTTACTTTTCTTGTCTTTTTTAACAGGTGTTCATCACAAATAATGATTTAGAAATGAACTTGACCCAACAAACGTGTTAGAAAATTTAAGATTTTCATATCATGTATAATAATAATTTTGTTGCACTAATTTTAATTGATTGAAGACAATTTTGTTTAATTTAAAATTTTCATTACTTAAAATAATAAATTTCTGGGTTAATTTACATACAAACATATGTATGTATGTATGTATTACATAAACAGTTTTCTTATTTCAAGTTAATATTTTGATTGTTTTGTATAAATTTGGAAATGTTAAATTCTTTTTCCGATTCTTTTTTTTGTATTTTTCTATATATATATATATATATATATATATATATATATATATATATATATATATATATATATATATATATATATATATATATATTTACAATCAGTGAGGAGTCTTTAAAACTAATTTAATGCTATATTTCATAACCTTTAGAAAATAATAAAATTAATAAATAAATGCTTCAATAAAATTTCTTCTAAAATTAGCTTGTGAAAGAAAAAATTGTCGTTGTTAAAAAAAATAATAAAGAAAATTAAAAAAAAACTATGACAACAAAAGCTATAATTAAGTTCTTTTAAATTACATATATACATATTTTACCTGTCTATCAGCTATAAATTCGACGTCCATTTGTTTCTGGCTGGCTGTCGTGAAGTCATTTCGTCAGATATGTGCATATTAGCAGCTTGTAATCGCTAATAATAATTGATTCAATTATTTTCGTTTTGCATGATATAAAGTATCTGGCTATTTCTCCTACCACTAAATATTATAAATTTAATGTTGAAAAATTTTAGTACCGTGTCAATATAATTTTTGATTTGTTGCAAATTATCATGAACAAATCAAATTTAGGCGTTTCATATAACAGTGGCACGTCTTCGGAGACGAGTGAAACTCAGAGCGTTGAAGAAAATCAACAGAGCGATAGCGTTACACTCAGTGGTACTAATACTCCACCAGTAGCAAATTCTAGCAGCAGGTAAAAATATTTTAATTATAAACATACATGCACACATTCATATGCATGTTGTATGTATGTATATTTAATTACACTGAATTAAATTTATGCTTTAAGAATTCCTAAGAGTTGGAGGCGAATGAAGGATTCAATTCAAGATAAAGATGCCGAGTCTAAGAGGCCTCCTTGGCGGGCTGTTAGTATATCAACGCTTCCTAAGCCGGACAAAAATGCCATATTGAGAGCAAAACTTTTAGATGCTTCTAGGTAAATTGAAATGTAACAGCTAGATACGATTTTTTCTTATATACACACGGTTTTATCTTAATGAGCTTGTTCATACAGGATTCATCAATTCGCATTAACACATTGAACACAGCAAGCTACCGGATTTTAATCTGTCAAAAATTGAATGAACGACAGCATAGCTAATTATTTATTTTGGAAGTTACATCAAACATTTTATAAAAGAACAAACTTTTTATTATTTT
>BGZK01003137.1:0-31269 GCA_005406025.1 Eumeta japonica
GACGAAGAGGCTACCTCTTTGCACTTCTTACTCAGATATTATGCAACGGTGCAATGACGCATAACGCAATGCATATTGATGGTTTTTAAATTTAGAAAATCCGGTTTCTTACATCGATGTTACAAATAAAAAATATCCGAATCGCGCGTTCATCGCCGATAGACCGCATTAAAAACCGCTGCATGAATCGTATGTGAATTGAATGAAAAAATCAATGAATGCCCATTGAACCGTTGCGAAAGAGCGGTTTGAATTGATATCAATATTTTGATTCTACGTATCTCGAGTGAGGTACTCGGATATCGGCAACTCTTCAATCAGTGCTTTTGCTATTTTTACGAACAGGTCTAACGAACGCCTGCGATGATTTGATGGACTACGGCGAAAGATCGAGAAAAAGGAAAAAAGGAATTGAATAAACAAGATCAAAGAATTGCCTCGATATAAGTATCAGCATTGCGACAAGCGAGGCGTGTCGCTTAATAATAACAAAATTTAAGAATTTAATTTTAAAAAAGAGGTAGGCATTTTGACTGCCGTTTTTTTTCTCTATTTAGTGCTCCGAACTCATGAAAAGTAACCACGGAGACGAGGCGTAAGCGAGACTCCGCTTTGTCGTACACAACAATAAATTTCTTATTCAAATTAATCAACTACACGCACCATTATTCAAAACTAGCACTAAGACTTTTTTCTCCAGAATGATCTGAAAATCTTATGGTGAATGCAAGCGTCGTAAACGATTGGCCTTATCAGTTTCGGATGCAACCGACAGATGTGCATCAATAACTTTAAGAGTTTCTCAAGGGCCGCATGCGCAAGTCGCGCAACGCCGGATACACCTACGGTGTCGTATTACTTACTCTGCACGGGGAAAATGTAACAAATCGCGATATCCGAAATCCGACGTATCCGGCAGGCGGGGCGCGGCGCGGCGCGGCGGGGGGTGCGCGCGCGCTTCGTGTTTGCAAATAAACAGGCTACGGGCCCCCGCCGGCGCTCCCAGCGTCACAAAAGCCGCCACTACAATACGTCAGCATGACGTCGCCTACCATTGTGAGGTGTAGTTTGTTTTGTGGGTGTTATTCTCACGCGATACTTGCACGTACGGTACGCTCTGCCTGTATCGAGATTTTGGTTTCGTTGCCGATCTGTAAACGTTAATTATTTATATTTAATTTGTGAATAACTCAGCTCATGCTTTATTGATGATATTGGCTTTTAACGATCCATATTGATGAAAAATATGTTGCAGCTAGCAATAAATTATAATTTAAACGAAAAGCGTACTATTTTTAGTAAATTATGTCGTATATTACCATTTATAATAGATTAGTTGTTTTCTAATATTTTTATCGATGTCATTGAAATATTTATTTCAATTAATAGTTAATCTGAATCTGAATGATCAAGTTATATTACTGTTGCATAAAATACAATCATAATACAATATTATAATAATACAATATAATAATTATTAAGTACTAGTTCCTACTCTGTCTTATTACCATATTATTTATGTTGTAATTTCTACTACTCTTTCCTAACAGCATGTATACATATGTATGAAATTCCATCATAAAGATTTATCCACATGCAACAGAGTGATTGGTAAGGTGAATTGCGCTGTTTAGGAAAAATCAAAATTACAACGATGACACACTCAAAATGTATAGGATACAGAAAGAACTCACCTGTAGTACTTCAATATCCTTTGAACGGCCACCACTTTTTCATCTTGCTTGTTTTCAATTTTTGTCTAGCGGCGCGGGCGCACAGATTGCGAAATGTGTATTGCCGTTTCATTAGAGGGAAGTATGAGAGAGGAGAGCACAATACCATAGGCATTGGCAAGAACAAGTATGGAATGTGTATCATCATTGCTGCACGCAAAATATCAGCTAAAATCGTTGCAACCAGTGACTATCTAAAAGCGAACGCTTTGCTTTATGAATGATTAGGGTGACATATGATGTTTCATCACTGGTAACGTTAAATAAATAAACGAAGTAAATCGTAGATTATTTAAACTGTCTAAAATAGGTGATTTCAGCGAGTTACTATGCTTGATACAGATTTAATAGTTTGAAAAACCTCTTTACACAAGTTCAAACACATTTCTATTATAAAACAGATTGTTTTCATTGAAAATTTCAAGATTTTGCTTTAAAGTCATTAAAAGTACTATCTCAGACGCTATTTTAGTGAATTTTGTAATTTTATGATACAAATATTTAATATACTCTTGGCTTAATCAAGTTCAGGTATGTAAAACAAGTAAGAGGATTTTTTACGTATTTAACAACCGATTTCAAAATAGTGAATATCATTAAAAATTGAAAAATGCTTGTTGAAATTAGAAATATACATAAGACATTTTAGGTCATAAATATTAACGATTTATTTTCTTACGTTAACCGAAAAATCATTTTAGTCTACATATAATAAAATTTAATTACGTCTAATGACGAACAACTTTTGACATTAGAAATATTTATTTATAAATAATAAATGACATAATATTTATACTAAATGGTAAAGGGCACAACAAGAAGGCTTAAATAGGACCGTCGGTTTATTAACTCAAAAGTGTAGTGTAAACTGGAGGACACTCGAACGGGTCAAATGAAAATCGTAATCAAACGCTGTCAAGGTTTTTATTCCTGAGCCGCTAACAAGGGCCTTCCACCCTTTGGTACTCCGAATAGAAACAAAATTCGACAGGACACGAGCCCAAAAAAAAAAACACTCTGCGACCACATAACAATAGTTTAAAACCGCCGTCACTTTCCTATAGGGATATTGGAGACTCGGTGAGAAGTCGAGGACAAGTGTTCGTTGAACTTCCAAAGGGAACGTTCCGTATGTAATGTCCAGCCATATTGATCGATTGTCTGATAAACGAAGGATTCGCCTTTACCCAAATGGCGTGAATGAAATATGTATATGGATGGTTAAATTCCATTAAAACAATAAAATGATTATTAACTTTTAATAGTTCAAAAATCTGTAATTTATTTTAAAAAGTTTCAATTTTAAAGATAATGAAACAGTTGTCACATGATAAAAATGTTCAATAAAGGTTTCATCTAAAAATAATGAAAAAAAAATGTAAATCGTCAAAAATGTGTATAAAGTTGATTTAATTTTTTTTATGTTACACGTCTCTAATTATGTATGTGCGTGCCCCAAAAGATAGATCACTATTATAGGTGCCTGCATAAAACATATTTTATTGCGACATCCTAATATTTCATTTCTAATAATGATACTTAAAAATATCACTTAGAATTCATTCGGTTATTATGAAGGTTTCGTGTACATACTTGCGTGACTCTAAAAATCGCGAAATCATTTTGTCATGTTAGCAGAGTATTCCGGTAGAATGCACGTGATTGTAAATGCTATAGGGGCTCATGAACCGGCAAATCGCATTATTTTGCTAGTTTCGTATTCCACACCCCTAGTTTTAAATTTTAGTGCTGTATGTTAGAGGCATGTCGATTGTCAATTCATCCTGTAATACTATAACGTATTGCACACCGAACTGACACTTAATTTTGTTAGTGTGTAGTGTCGCATTTTCACATACAAAAATGTGATAAAAAATGACTGACTTATTATTAACAATATGTGCGTTGAAAAGGGTAAAATAGCATATCATTAATTATAAAGATTTCATTATTTTCTCGTGCATATGCCTGTGCTTTCTCCGTGCGTTTTTGTCGACACATTGATTCATTTTACGATTCTATTGATTCTAGTCAAACATCAAACAGAATCATTATCAAAAAGTATAATTTCTTTGAAACTATCTCATATTTATTTTTTCTTTGAATTCTCGGCAGATCCATTAAATTCATAATATGTTTATTTATAAAAAAATTATATTAATTATTATTTGAAAACTGAAGACCAATACAAGCAAACACTCGTACAAATCAGAAATGTTAGTGTAAATTGAGAAGCTGTACCAATGATTATACACACTAACACAAAGACCGTTATCAGTAAAGTTAGATATCTTAGAACAAAGCTGACCCGACACTACGCAAAGGGCATCTTGGACGTCAGTGTGTACGATATTAGAATGGCCCTCAAACAATGAAGGAACAATAAGGGACTAGGTGACGACTGAACTTCTTAGAAAAAATATATATAGTTCTCTAAATTTATTTAATTATGTGAAATCCAAAAGAAACAGGAACTTAGAGGTGCTATTCTTAAAAAAAAAAAGATAACTAATGGTTGAAAAATTGTAAACCCTTTATAACTCACATGATCTAGTTTTCAAGAATTACCATAAATCATCTCACTAGCGGATTTGACGACTTTCAGCCACTTAAAAAAGCGTTTCCAAAAAGGCTTCACTATCAAGTCGATTTGGCATCTTGGTTGATTATCATATCCACCATATCCAAATTGACTATCAATGATCCATATCACCACCATATCACCATATACGTGCTAAGGTGTTTGTACAGCTATGCCTCTACATTGAATAGATGCAAAACGAATGCATAAAACTCATCCACCTGTAGATGGATGAGGTGTGAGATCTGCATAGAGTTTCTCAAAGAGTAAATGTAAAAATGACGTCGAATGCTCATACTATACCCAATCTAGTGAAAATTAAGAATTATCATCCGAAGTTGTTGGCTAATATGTCTTAGGCCAAACTTTCCGACTAGGTAGATTCAATTTCGATAAAGAAGTTCCATGAAGGATTCAGTTCAGCTGGACAGTATTTGAAAAATTACAAGACATATTTAATATACTTAATTACTTAAAAACAATAGCATTTGAACAGTACATATTACCAGTAACTACTAAACTAGAAGTATGAAAATATTACACAAAAATTCCCATATCTTAAGATCGCTTTGGCTTAAAAACTTATTTTTTTTACATTTTCAATGGACCGTAGATCTTAGTATTTCGTATTAAATTGAACTTGATATATCTATCCGTTATAACAAAAAGAGTCTTGAAAGTCAGACAGACAGATTCACAAACGAACAACAAACTGCTCCTACAAGTGTCGCAGTATAAGTATTAACGTAGAGAACCGTGAAGTTGTAGTTAATATTTTATAGAAAACAAGCTGACCCGGCTAATATTGTTTTACCCTTTCTGGTAAATGACGTGCAGGTTTTAGTTTTTTCTTTGCACATCTCGCATAAATTTTGGAGAACATTGTTTTTTTTTTTGTTTTCAACGTATATATATATGTGTAAATATGGGTCATTTAGATTTACCGATATCAAATTTATTAGTAACCACGGCAGTAACCACCGTCTCCTAACACAGTTACGAACCATCGTCTCAACAAAACCTGCGATGTGAATATATTATCTCAATCGTCCAAGTCATTCAAAATTTACACGGTCATAATACATAAAGATGTTTGCCAAGACTCCAGATTTCTAAATACATTTTCTAATAAAATATTCGCGCAAATGCATTAAATGTTTGCCGTTTGATGGTATTGACTAATCGGCTCGATTGATTTTATGGACACTCCATTCTCACTTTAGCGATTGCCATTTAAATTTGAACTATCAATGCGGTTTACATTATAAACCTGATCAGCTTATGCAAGTCCATACGTAGTTAAATTTACGACTTAAGAGTTCGAATAACTATTTCAAGTATCGATAACGTATCGTAAAACGACTCGGCGCGGTGGCGACGGGGGTGCGTCAGCGCTAAAGAAAAAAAAAATCCACAAAACCAAAATGGAGACGTTACAATGGAGCCGGGTCCACACAATAAAATTGTCAACGCTCATTTGTTGCGGCGCAGGACTCGCGGGGCCCGCCATCTGCCCGGGCACAATGACGAATTTTATAGGTCAACTGTTTGGTAAACATAGCGCATTGTGGTTGTACAACGTGCCCGGCCGACGGAACCTTGTAAAAACGTCTTGTTTCTCCTCGGTTTCTTCATTTTGCATCGCGTCGACGTGCGGGAGGAAAGTTTTGAACTTCACGAAATCGGCGGCGGACGAAATGTAGATACGCCCGTGAAGTGTGCGCAAGTGAAATGATAAGACCTTATTCAAAGTGTAATAGATCCATAAAAATCGAGTTATTGTACACGAAAACGTAAATACTCAAATGTATCTCATCAGAGTTCTTAATCAGAATTTTCATTTTTACATACAAATCAGAAAGCAGAGCTTTTACAGCTTTCTCATCCTTTATCAAGAATGGATTACACAATAAGTTTTTCATAACTTTTAATAGCTAAATATAATAAAATTGAAACTCACAATGGCAATTTTCATTACTGTCATTTCTATCCTCATATTAAATTTATTATATACGTCTGTCATTTTTGATCAATGTCGATAAGGCTTTTATTATTATTGAAATAAAATTTCAAAACTTGAATACATGACAAATAGAGATAAATATACTCAAGAATGAGGCCAAAGTACTTTAAATGAATATTAATGACTCTTCACGAGCATCATTAACAAATCCAGACAAGTGCGAGTTGGTTTTGCGTGGAGAGGGTTTTTTACGTCGATACTTTCTTATTATATAATCATGACTTACCTACTTTTTTTTAATGTATTCCGTCTTTTATGAGGGGCTAGGACGTACGTATACTGCAAAATCCCTAGTGCTCTTTAAAATACATCACGCTAAACGTCCACCGTCTATCGTAGACAATACCAAGTCGCATTCACACCAGAGTGTTCGGGTATGACGCCCTCTGGCGGTACCGCTCTAAGATGAAATACTTATCATCATATTGAACATTAATATTTGAGCTTTTCCAATAACTTTCTTTGTTTGTTTAAACAGTAGTGTAAAGCGCAAAGCCAGCTTTTTCTCTATATATAAAAGCTTATACAATATGCTAAAATAGAATTTCATATTAAGTATTTCAAGTATTAGAACTTGTTAACTGTTTCTGAGAACAGTTGACTCTGTTAACTTATGACACGTATATAAGTTCAGTAACTAGAACTTGATTAGACAAGCGGCTCTATTTCTGTTATTTCATTAATCACATTTATTTATTTACTTCAAACTAATTATATCACTAGATCTGTTTTTTTAACGTTCAGCGCTATAAAATACAATAATAAGGACTTGTATCGAGTTCAGTGACTAAATAACATTCCTCTTAGAAGGATATTGTAATATATACGCACGCGTGAGATTGACGGACCGACGAAACACCAGCTCTATACCGATAAATTGTTATCTTGTGTTTTGTGAATTCGAGCGTTTTATTTAATGACATCACTAAACCTCTAATGAGCGACATAAAAAATGTCAAAGTTCGCGGGTTTATCGACGCCGCTGCGCGTAAGCGATCGTTTGCGGGAATCGCGCCGGTCGATTCTGGATACGTTCGTGACACGCTCAGCGCCCGTGTCAGGTGTCGGCGACAACACTTGACGCGGGCGCGGACGCCTTGCCGACCTTTCGTGTGGATCTAGCCGATGTAATACGTCTGCGGTAGATAGCTTATCGTCCGCATATGGTCACGCGGCGCGATCTATATTGTTTTGTGATTGAAACGAAATCGTTTTAAGGTAGGTTTGCACAAATTACCGGCCCATGGATTTCCTCAGTGTCGTTTGCAAGCCGTATGCGAAAATCGTTAAAGGATTGTGATTGATACCAAAAATAGGATATGGAAAGTACAAGCGAGATTTCGAAAAAGGATGGGATAGGTACCAAATTTTTTATTTGCGAAACGTTACGGAAAAATTTTTCGCCAAAGGGCAAAGGGCAAAAGCACAGAAGTGCTTTCATAGATCTGGATAATGTGATTAATGATGGAGAACTCTATCCGTGCATGGTGTGAGTAGCGGATTGATACGGGCCCTCCAATCTATATACAGATATTCCAGTGTTTGTGTCAAAACAAATGAGGTATATACTGACTGGTCTGACAGCCACAGAGCGGTTAAACAGGGATGTATAATTCCACCGTGGCTATTCAACCTTTTCATGAATAGTCTGTATTATTTCAGAGTATGAGTGTGGACTAAGGATGGATGAGCTGTCTGTCAAATGCCTCCTGGATGCCGACGACCAAGTAATCGTTGCGCCGTTTATTTACAAATTTTATTTGTAAATATTAAATAGTAATTAAAATAAATGATTTTATTAATAAAAAAAAGTATGGAAGTAAATGTTGACAAGACTAAGGTCATGGTGCTTGAAAAAGCAAAAGCATGACTAAATGCAATATATATAATTTAATTTAAAATCTAAGACCCTAATAAGTTTATCATATCCTATACTTTAAACGCAATTTCTTTTTGAAGTGATGCTTCTATACGGACGTGCGGGGCACTATTTGTGCTAAGCTAAGAGTTTACCGTTACCCGACAGCGTCAGATCAAGTACCGTTACACGATATATATAGTTATATAGAGTAGCAGCTGCGAGCAGAGTAGCGCCAGTACGTTCATGCTGCCTCCCCACTTCGGTGTGCGTGGCCTTCTGTCTGTCTCATATCAGACGTGGCTGACGTGGCTTTAAATCTCTTTCTCTACTCTGCGCATCCACGCCAGTCACTTTTGAATATCAATTGCGATGAGCTGTTTCGTTTATCCTTTCTGTAGCTTATAAATAAACCGTGTAAATTGTTGTTTTATAAGACTAGAATTGTGAACTTTGCCGTAGTATCATTGTGTTATTAAACAATAATTTTGTACCCAAATATTAAGTGAGACCTGGAGAGAGATCTAGAGAATAATTCTCATTTTCAACTACGAACGATGAGATGACAATAAATAAAGAGTCGGAAAATAAATAAAAAGGTACTGCAGACGATTCGAATCATGCAAAAACTCATGAACCTTCAAGGTATGTTTAGAAATCATTTGGAATATTATATAGGATAAGTATGAGAAGATAAGATATCTTCTCATATGTGATACATTTGCACGCAAGTGCTAATTATATACATAACATTTATAGTGCGTTTACATACACTCATGCATGTACAGGCATATATCAATTAATACATGCAAATGCGTAACACGTATTTTTTGTGTACAATAAATATATCGAATAAGATCAGTTTACAGAAAAAGAAAATCAAATGCGAAAAAACAGAGAGAATACAGACAGAGAGAGTAAAATAAAAATAGATCAGAGGAAAAGAAAAGAAAAGTTGAGATTCAAAAAAACAACAGTGCCGTCTAAGGACGCCCGAAAGAAGCAGTCTCATAGTATAAAGTATAGGAACTAAGTGTAACAAAATAATGGAAAAAAAGACGCAAGAAAAAACAAGTTGAGACTTGAGAAAGGAAAAAAAACTAAATACTTGGAATAATAAAAATATATCCATTAAAAATAAAAGACAAGACCAGAAACGCAGGGCTGCAGCAAAGCCTCTTCAAGATTATTTCCGATTTTTATCAGTTAACTCCTACCGCAAACCGCGTTAAAGAATTTCGTTTCAAAAATATTCTGAACATTACTTTATAGCACCATCTCGTACGATTTTGAGGTAATCGCGACTTTTCCCGAGCGAACTTTTTACGGCAATCACTAGGTGCGCCTGCGGTTCCACCTGGATGGACATAAAATGAATTCATTCATTTTCATTATCGCGCGATCTCTTTCAATCAAAGTCCCGAATTTAGTTTATATACACTATCAAAATGACTTATTGATTTTTAATTCAGCTGTGATATCTGCCACAACACCATAGACAAACTTTTGCTTCATCTGCGTGTAAAGATTATAACGCGCTCATATATATATTTCAATAATTAGCTTTGAAAACGAAACTAAAAATAGTCTGATGATGATTCAAATCTAGACTATATAGTGCCCCTATGCGGCGCACGGTCTGATAAGTGTGAAGAAGTGTAATAGACTCTCTTAGGTGAATCAACGTTTGTCGGACGAAGTCGGAGCCAAATAAAGATACATTGACGAATGGGGGGGATTTTGAGAGAGGTCGAAATGCAGCCGCATAGTTCCCTTGTCGATTTAAAGCAATCGACCGACACGTTTTATCCATTTCAGGAATCTCTATAGATAAACGATACCCGTCGCCGAGTAGCTAACTATACAGAAGTTATTGGAAATTGCTTATTAGTTTATTAGTGTCAAAATGTTATTCTAACAAGCACACGAATGTGATATGACAGTATGAATAAGGAAATTTATACTAACTAAATTGATTAACGATAAACCTTTACATACCAACTCGGTCCTTTTTGAAGCGTATTTGGATGCTAGCGAAGAGTGCAACTAATTTATTATGTTCACAATAAAACCAGCCAAGTGCGAGTTGGATTCGCACACGAAGGATTCCGTACCGCTATACAATATTCAATACTACATTTTTTTTTTATTTAATAACAAAAAGTGTGCCGCTGTAGCAATATGTGATTATTCGTAAAAAATTGTAATGTAATCACTAACTAATAAATAAGTCTTGGAAGCTTATCAACGTTTGTCATCTCTAAATGATCTTATATGATTACATCCGTTTATTTATTGTTGTATATTCAATTAAAATAAAGTATTTATACTCAGTAGTTGGTACTGAGGTCAGACCACGTTTGATGCCCTTGTATCGCGCAGAAACAAATTAGCGCGAGTGAAATTCACACTTGGCCGGTTTTTATTATTTGTTGTTTTACCAAATAGTATATTCATTATAATTACACTAGTTAGACGTTTGTATTGCCATTATTAAGGTCGAGTAAAAAACGCCGAACGATACACGTTCCGTGTACGGTGACCCCTTTTAATTTTTAAACATATTTTTATTATGTGCGGTTATAAGTGGCTGTATAAACACACCATCTTTTGCCGGTGACTTCGCTCACGTAGGCATGAAATGAATCCCGCTCGTCTTGTATATCGCCCCACTACCAAGTCAATATCCCGATCGTCCCGTTCTCGATTTCGGTTCCGATCTCGCTATGATCCTCACCCCGTTCTCGATTCTGATCTTCGTCCAGCATTATGTATACATTAGAAAGAATGGGGAGGTAGTATACGTAACCATAGATGATTTTTTTTGATAGAATTTGCGTAAAATTCATTCTTAGTGTGCGTCTACGTCTCAAAAAGAGTAACTATCCAAAATTCAAGTCAATCGACCTATAGTTTCAAAGATCTCTTGATGAAACAGTCAGCCAATCAGTGGTATTTCGCTTACATGTATAGATATATATGTAAAAATTTCAAATTTCAGTTCAATAGCCCTCTGACAGATGGACGAACGGACAGCGGAACCATATTAATTGAGTTCATTTGGGTACGGAACCCTAGAAATAAAGAACAATTTAGATAGCTTTTAAGGCAAACATCCTATATAAATATAAAGAAAATCCCGCCCCAATAACTTCCAACAAAAATCAATACACAGTTCATTTACATCAGAGCAGTCAGAAAACAGCTCACTTACATAAAACAAAGTCAACCACTTCGATATATTCATAGATCTATTTGTTAAACAAATAGTACAAATACATTGATCAAGTTCGTCGGGGTCACGAAAGAGGTCGCTACCGTCCGACATGTATTATTGATGAGCGATAGCACGTATTCGGATAAGATGACAACATTTCTCGAAAACAGCTTCTTTCGAACAGCTTTCTCTGTTTTCTCAGATTGACACCCCCTTGATAGGTCTTGTTAGGGTCTACAATAGGGAAAAAAAAAATACCTGAAGGCAATCTACGTAGAATTTGCTCAACTTTCATCGGCCGTAAGCGTTATCAATGATTTTGAAATCACGTTTGAAACATTGCAAGCATGTAATAACCGCTTTAGGGCCGCGGCAAAAAAACGTTCCTGTATAGTCATAAAAATCCATAAAGGGTTGAACGATTTGAACCGTAATAGGCAGAAGGTTCACAAAATGTACGTTGCGAAAAATTAAAGGCAACTAGAAGTAAAGAAGTTAAGAGGAGATCTCTATGCAAGAATCTTGTTCCTTGCAACTTTTCTTACATTTGCTCTTCCGTAAAAAGAGTTACCTTATCCATACAAACGTCACACTCGGTGAGATACAGTGCATACTCTAAAAAAAAGGAAAGTAAAAATCAGCTAAGAACGAGTTACATTCGAGTCACTAGCGATCCCGAATTGGTAATTAGTAATATTATGTTGTTGGCAATTGGTAATTTAATGATTTGGTAATACATTTTTTTTGGTAAGCACATAACACAAGTATATTTTGCGGTGGTATCGGACCGCCCACGCACCGATTTTAATTGCACTCGGCCGATATTTTACGATTTGTATATCGCTTTCCTATTCTATATCGAATGCAAAAATCTACTTATTTGAAGATGCGTTCTAAACAAGTTAAAGTGAACGTATGCGATCAAATCTTCACAAGTTATATACTTGATGAAAAACATTAATAATTCTTCTTACTTTGATGGCACGTCACGTAAAAGTAAGTCTCGGCCGTGCGTTCCTTTTTCTGTCTGTCTGTATGACTGCTACATACTAAAGGATCACTGAACTTATTTAGATGCGATATTCGCGATCTTCTTTCATATGCCTGTATAGAGCACGAATTAAGGTGTGTGCATTTAAAAGTGCCCAATTATTTATAAGTGACAAAAGCCTTATGAAAGCAAGTCGGAGAAAAGTTTGCTGCAAAAACGCACTTGCTGCTTGATCCTTTGGAACAACATCATTGAATGTATGAAGAAATGGTGAAAATTACATAATCTACTGAAATTCTGCAAGAGTATTTATCTTCATTTAATACGTAATTGGAAATAATTTTATTTACAAGTCAAATTACAATGACAACATGTTTACACGTTGTGGTTCTAAACTCGAAGTGCTTATTAACCTTTATCAAAATAAAAGAATTCACAACATAAGACTTATTTTAGATAAAAACAACTTGCCTACATAGTTTCACTTAAAAAAAATATGGAAAAAAAAATTAAAAAGCCTTGTGAAATAGTAACATCAAAAATCTAATGACGGGACCATGAGTGCAAAGCGATACCTAAAACCAGCATCGGGATGCGCATGCGCAATGCTAATGATAAATGCAGCAATAAACACAACAAATCAGTTATAATTTTAAGCTAATAAACAAGAAAACCTACAATTTTTATAGTGGTATGGTGATTGTTTAAGCTGTGTTACAAACACATCTCATTGCGGACAAATTGCTCGTTATTAATTATATAATTAAAGACAGTATTTGTAACGACATGAAATATAACTATATTTCATGTCGTTACCAAGTAATTTAAGATTACGTTCAACCGAATACGTGTTTTTTCACATGCATGTCATGTCCCGTGCATTTTTAATGTGAACACTCAAAGATAAGATAAAAATATTTATTTTTATGATTTTTTTACTACTTATATTAATTATATTATTTCAATAAATTTACGTCCCTTCGCTGTTTCATTGCAAAATAATATTTTTAATGTATAATGCCTTACGGTTTTCGAATACTTAAAACTTTGCCCGGACAAATAGACATTCAGTCATATCACTAACAAAAATGTGCAATGTAGACAATAAGAAAAAATGAGATGTCGTATGCCGACACGTTTAGAGAACTATTCCGCTAATTTGATTTTAACATCTGAATATTCTTTCTAAGAAGCAAGAACATAATCGATATAATACATCACAAGGCACGTCTTACGTGTCTAGTGTTGTTTTACAACTCACGTCTAATATTAGATACAAGGAATAATTGCATCACCGGGATCGCTATGAAGCCATTAGCGATAAAGGGCATTGTACTCGACCCTTTCATTGCAATAAGGAAAAAAGAAGCGCGTTGAGGATCGGCCATGAACGAGACTGCTGAGCTGTCAAATTACACTTAGAATCGTAGAAAATTATATTAAGAAAATTATCACGACTTAAATTCATAGTGATGAAAACGGGCAATTTTTAAAACGACGCCAAATGTAAAAACAATTGACAGTCAGATGAAACAATATTATGTAATGCTAGTACTTTTTTGCTTACATTTAATAATGTATATCAATATCGTTTATATATCAAGTATTCATTATTGATAAGAAAATGTGTGTATCGTCGCGGGTGCGACAACATTTATCTAGAGTTCAATTCACAACATTTCATTATATATATGATGCATGCCGCACCCGCATGCTTGACTGTCATTTGCCACGTAAAACATATGATCAGCAATGACTACAAATTATTGCACTACTATGCACTGCCCGCGGCTCCGCGCTATTTCCGCTTGTTTTTCTAATAAATAACGATTCGACCAGTTTTGTGCGTATATTAATTGTTATAAATAAACATTACTAATTGTATAAATTAAGACTATAATATTATAATACATATAAACATACATCCCGTGCAAATACGAAGGAACACAAGGAAACATCCAAAACGTTTTGCGCCTTTACTGTGATTGAAGGAAATCGACGATGCTTGAGTCGGTGCGGTGGTTACCAGATAATGATCTCCATTATTTTTATTATATTGTTATCTCTAGTTTCAATCACTGCTAGTAGTGAGTGTTCTAAGCTTCTTAGTTGAACAAAAAATATTGTTGAACGTTTTCAAAGCAGTTTCGTTCTATCAAATCGATTAGCCAAATGAATTATGTAGAAGTTTACGATGTATTCATCAAAAACCGACGAATTACTAAGTAAATGTATAATATTAAAAAACCAGGCGGCATATCTTAGCAAATAATAAAAAAATCTGGATAACGGTTTGCCCTGTAGGCATCTCTAAAAAATCCCATTATGATATTTATCGATGTGTTTTGAGCTTCTAATTCAAAAGTGTGGTTATCCATAAGTTTTTGAGCTTTTAGGTTAAAAATTCGAAATAAGGTTCCTGAATGACGGTAATAAAAAAAGTGGAAACAATTAAAGAACTGTAAATTATTTAAATGTAATGATGTATTTCAAGTATTACATTATAACCTATGAAACAAAGGTATTTTGAATTTGAATTTGAAACTTTTAGTACTGACGAGCTTAAAGCTTTGAGAAATATAAGTAGCGGTAATTTATTGAGTTCTTTGAGCTCAAATGACCGTTCTAGTGCTTTTTCGAGCTTTTCGAGGTCAAAGCTATAGATTTAAAACATTTTGCATTCATCGAATCCAATAATATAGACATATTAAAAAATATATATTTGCTTACTTGTTAACTACGATATCATTCGAACGCGTTTTCTTACTAATATTTCATTAACTATATTTCTCGGATAAAGCAATCGATTTTTTATGCCACTTGTGGCAATGGATGAAATGTAGAACAGTCTCAAAGTTGTTTCAAAAAACATTTTCCCGAAAATTCTATTTTTGAGATTTCTCCAAATCTACTTGGCAGAATTTGTCTAAATTTTAATCTGTTCGAAAGTTACGAGAGGCTTACACACACATGAACGCGTGCGCAATACGCTCGCATGCACGCACGCACGCGGAACTCAATTTTGGAAAATTGATCGGACTGACAACAATATCTTCCCAAATTATGAGAATTTTTAATTTAAATAGCGGTTTGTTAAAAATCTACATTCAGAAGAGCAAGCTAATAGTAACCATTACGGCTTGCCTTATTTCGTGCGACCATAAAAAATATTTAAAGCTCAATAATAGAAAGAAAATTTTTCCATGTACCTTTTTTCTTCCTTTTTAAATAGCTATTTTCAGTGTGACGCGGGAAAATGAGAGATAGCCATGCGAGGGCAACTACGTAGTGGCTGATACAAAATCTCATACGCAACAAGCTGCACGTAATCACGTTATCGAAAACGATATATTTGTTTACATAACACCATATGGATCTGCAAAACATAGCAACTCTAACTATAACATCTTTGACCCGCTGAGCAGAATAATAAATAATTCAATATGTATATACATGTATATTATATAATACTTAACACAATTTTTAAGTGTAGAACTCATAAGGTTTTCAGAATAAAATATTAAAAAAAAAAAATTTAAAATTTTGCAATTGTAACAAGTTGGCCTTCAACAAACAATATTGATGTTTTAAGCAGTGTTTAGCATACTTTTAAACGATAGAAAAACGAAATCGAATTTTATTTTAAAATATATATGTTTAAAATACTAAGCGAAATGGATGCTTAAAAGGAAACTAAGTAAAATATAGAGTTACAGTGACCAAGAGGTCTTTTTGGTTTTCTTTCCATTTTTGCTTATGGGTAAGGAACTCTAAAAATCAAACACGTCAATCGTATTCTGGTGCCGAAGCCTGGATTGACCGCTGACCAACAGATTCTTCAACGGTTCAATGCATCGCCTTCACATGTTACACTGCGGTGCCTGAACCACGACACATGCACAAAATCAAGTCGATCGCCGCTTAATTACTGCACGAAAGCGGAACAAACAAAGAAATACACTTCTGAATTTGTAATATTAGTAGCAACAACATATGTAGGTAGATGCGCCGCCGCAATCCAAAATAAAATCAGAGGCAGCGCCATTGTTCCCCTTGTGCTTTGTTATGGCGTAACCCGTAACGCTCACCGCTAAATTATTATATTTCTGGCGAAAGCCCATATTTTGTTTCATAAATTTTGGGACCCTTTAAACCTTTACATATTTTAATAATTGGGTGATTTCTTTCAGCAAAGGATGAGTTACTAAGATATGTTTCAATTTTTTTACTAAATTTTAACAAATAAATACGACTAAAATTAATTATGTAGGTAGGGAGAGACAATCGACTTCTCATAGAAAAACATAATTTAAATATAATAATCCTATGAAAATAATGCACAAGAATCGATTTGAAAAATTTTTGGAATCAAGTTATGTTTAGAGATAATGGACTTTTATACAAGTAGCCATAACGTAATTTGTATATTGATAAGGAAGTGTGCATAATACCGAAGAACAAAAAGGCTTTAATACGCAAAGGATTATTGTATGATGTATCGTTGGAAAAACGCTAATGCAACATAAAATCCCAAATTATGTATTTTTTAAAATATTTTAGAAAATATAAGTTCTTTATAATATGTTGCCCATCCATACAGCGCAAACTTAGAGTGTCAAAAATAAATAAGATAGTATCTTAAGGTAAACATTACATGGAAATTGAATTAGACAAAATTTTGGAATACGTTTATAAAATATTCTTAGTTTTTAGTTACCATAAAACATAGTTTTGCAATTTTTGAATTAAGCCCGTTTAAGATCGATAATCCAAGTTACTTCACGGGTAAGTAAGCCTGCTATTGCATTCAAGTAGCATGTGTTAATTATAGTTCTTTATTAAAGGGGGAATCCCTTTCGCTTACATATCCTCTGACTACAAAAATCTAAATTGAAACGTAAACTTATAAAATATTATTTCGCTCGCTAAAATCGATCCCTCACCAACTACATCTATCACTTTTATTGTTTTGCATTATATGAGGTGAAGAATCCGGGGCTAGTACTCCACACACCGACGTCGGGATCTGCAGGTGTCGCGTTATCGCAATTGTCTCATGACCTCTATTACACAACTTTAGATAAAACGACGCTCCTCACACGTGAACCCGTGTGAAAATTATCAAAACACTACATTCCCGCAGTAAATCAACCGATTCGAAACGGCCGCTGCACTCGTCGAATCCTCACACACGAGGGTGTGTACTAAAAATATGCGCACTTTCGCTGATAAACCCGGGAGCCGCGTGACCCGGACTTCGATATCTACCGTCCACCGGCCGCGTGATACCGTTATGTTTGTTTCACCACGCGGCAGATATAATGTACGATGGACCTTTAAGAAGCGAATGAGTATCACGCGTCCACCGCATTCGATAAATTTGATATTTTTTAACAGATCTCCTCTTCGATACGACAGCTGTAAACCGAACGAGACTGATTAAGACGACTACACACCGCCGGATGAGATTTCGAACAAATTGTGTTACTCTGACATAATAGAGTGTCACTCTACAAGCGCTGCTTGTTCGACAAGATCTACGTTACAAAGATATTGTTGTTACAGAAGTGATATATATCGAATATCCGTATACCGTCAAATAAATTAAGTATTAACTATACGTCTCCATTACACATTTTGCGCAGCGTTGAATGCTCCAGTCACAAGGGAAGTTAGAATTAGTGTACACGCTCTCCTACAAACATGAGCGATCAGTTCATTTCAATGTACCATAACGAGTGGATGCGTTGCACGATTCAAGAAATTCTCATATCGTTAAACAGTTTTTCTATATTGCTAACTGTTAGTGATGCGTGTCCAAATATGTGTAAGCGAAACACCACAGTCTAACTGACTGATTCATCACGAGATCTACGAAACTGTAGGTTCGATTGTCTTGAAATTTGGCTAGTTACTATTTTCGGGGCGTACACTCTCACTAAGAACGGATTTTAAGCAAATCCTATCAAAAATAATTTCATCACTTTATATCCACCCGGGCGGAACCGTGAGCAAAAGTACATATTCAATATGAAACATACGAAACAAAAACAATGTACCGAAAACAGCTGCATCTGTGAGTATAATCCAACGCATTTCGGTTTTTTTTTTTAATAGTACTTCAGTGTTATAACGCAATGGTTTTAGGTGAATACAACAGACATTATTAACAAAATTTTCGATTTTATTTCTATTAATCGAAGATTACGCATCGTAGACTTCAACTTTATTCTTATTTACGCCATGATCTACTTAATTTGTAGTTACAAGTCGTCAATTAATTAAGAATCCTTTCCAGTTCTGTTAAATCCGCTCCTATGTTTTTTAAATTAAATGGGAATCAATACGGAATCACTGTCGTTGCATTTTAAATGGTTTTAATTACAGTTTAAAATTTATCTGTTCCATTCGTTTTCTTCCGTACAAACGAAAAGCTGTCAACACGTGGTGGCCCGACCTGGTATTCGGCTGCTGGTCATCGCTCTATCTTCGCGGCCACGTGTCGCTGGGAAACGAGGAACAATGCCCCGACGACTCTCCAAACAGTCCCACATGATTTTATCTCGGTTATGAATGAACTTCCTACCGCCGCCGCCGCCGGCGCCGCGCCGCGACGCCCGCCCGGCCCGCCGTAGCTGGATAGCGTTCGCGATTTTAAGCGCTGATAGCACTGTCACTAAATCGGGGCATACGTTCTCATTCGACTATCTCCGCGGCGCAGAAGGTAACGAAGGTGCTGAGCGACGCTAGGTCAGTAAGTTCGATTCCTAGTACGTACCACATTTATTATACGAAATAAAATTCTTAGTGCATTTTGTTTCGTATAATATCCGAAAGATTATGTATCCGTGTTTTGCACCTGATATTTTATAATACAAAATACTACGTGCGAATCTAATTATGCCGGATCGTTATGATTTTATACAGAATATCTCATGGGGAAATGTAAAGAGTTTGCATCTACAAAGACTTTTAAATCACAAATAGACAACGAAACGAATATTAAACTCGCTCAGTAGCAATAGAAGCACATCCTCAGCATTTATTTTAGCTCACCCATTTAAATGCATATCCGTTTCTGAGACTTATAGAAAAAACAAAAGCAACAAATTTTAGGCCTACCGGAATCACCGGAGGTCCTAATTAAATTACTAATTACGAATGATAATGAGCTCAAGTTCAATCTTCCCATCCGTCACACTTCATAAATATATATGAATCTCTCCGCTGGCCGCCTGGGACCACTCGTTCATGGTTTTCTAGTATAGTTTATGAAAACACATTCAGCGTTCGTGCGATTGTATGCCGGGTGATCCGTCAGGCTGGTGCCGGCGCGCGCGCAGCCGTGGCGAGCACGCGAGCTTTGAGAAAAAATATTATAACAAAACGCACGGTATACTTGCCCGCTCAGTTCAAGTAGTGTAATTGGAAAGAATATGATCCGATTTTATGGCGGCAACAAAGACGCTGTTCGGTCTCGCTTTTTGAATTAAGATAATTAATCTCCACGACCCGCGGAATTAACTGACCGAATGACACTTTTAATTACACGATCAACATGCAACAGAACATGCCAATCTAATGTGTGATTTTCATTTTCTTAGGTAATATATAAACACGAAATTAAGTACATATTGTTAGATCGTAATAACATGTGCCAATAAATAATTCATTTAGAAAATGACCTACTATTAGAACCGAAATGTAAATACATCAAAAACGTTTTAATACTGAAAATGAAAGTTCGACAAAAATTATATTTAATGATAAACATAGTTCCTAACGGTAGTGAGAAATCATAGAAGTAAGAAAGGCCGTCGTCGCCTCACTGCACCGGCCGCGCACCTTTTGTTAGATGTATCGTAACGCCATATATGGATAGAAACCAGGCATGCCGCATGCGCGGATATTGCACTGAAGTAGTGGAGAATGTTCTTAACGCTACCGCGATCCCTACATTATTGTTATACATGACAAATTCCCGTTTGAGCGGTATGACAAAGCGTTGGTTGTGACAGTTCTAGTGAACGCGACGTCGGCGCGTTCTGAGACAGGTTCCCGTCGTTCTTTATGGAACAAAACGAAAAACCCATCACAAAAACGAATCGAGGATAAGCGAAAACGAGCGCATTTATTGTTTTTATGTACAAATCCGTGAACCAGTAGCACGAAAGTTGCATTCGGATGAGGTGCATTTTAAAAAACTGGCCAAGAGCTTGTCAAACCATGTTTTATGTAGAGTTCCAAAGCCGTTACTACAAATAAGTGCACTACAGGTGAAAAAAACTACGTTGTTACACTTTTTTCATGTTTCACGCAGAGAATAGGTATAAGAACTTTAGTCACCTATAACTATTGAAACAAGTACGTATGCCGACTATTACTCTTAAACTAGTGTAAAATAATGTTCACCAGCAAAATCATATCTTTAAGGCACTTGCGTCCTTTTGCTGAGAAGCCCATTTTTTTAGCAATAACTCCAAAACGGTATAACCGATTATTTTCACAATCATTTTCGTTGAAAGTATTTATTAAATCTTATCCTTGTAATTTTTTTCATGTTTTCAGACATACTGTTAAAAAACAAAGGAGGGGGGCAATTTCTGTCAATTTCAGATTGATTATGTTCAATTACTCAAAAAAATTGGTTAGTAACCTTAATAGTATTAAAAAAGTTGTCGAAATATTGACGTTTATCGTTGACGTATATTGAAAAAAAAATCAGCTTCTGTTACGTATACGGGGCCACACCATACATGTCGAAATATTTAGTTTTGTTATTTAACTACCAACCTAAGTAGTGGTTTATACAACACAATCTGTGTCTGAATTTCATCAATATACATCTGGAAGTTTTCGAGTAAAATGCTTGTGACATACGGATCGACACGACGAAGTTATGAAGGCACTGTTTTCGCCGTTTCGGCTCGAAACCCTAAAAATGACTGCCGGCATAGAAGTTCATCGAGACGTCCTATCACAACTGTTTTATTTTAAACAACGACGTACACAAATTCACATCAAAGAATATTTCGAGTTTTGAAGGCGACAGCCCGCGGGCCGCCGATCCCCGTAGATAAAGCACCACAGGTGGAGGGCATAAAGAGGGACGTGGCCCGTGTAATTAACGGTTATCTCTAAAAGTTGCTGGCTGCGATACCATCGGGCGGAGTGGTCGCGGGTCGCCGCAGCAGTGGGCTTTTCGACTTTGACGCGTTTACAGCTTCGTCGGCGGCGACATTTTAATAGAGCCTCCGTTTCCGGAAATATCGACTCTATCGTCATCGTACTATGCACGCCCGGCGTGTGAGCCTAATAATTTTTAGACGCATCGAGGCAAAACGCCACCGTCCCGTCGCGTAAGGTCGTGTGTGTTTACGATTCGTAAAAAAAAAAGGAACCCGTCACAATACTGAATTAAACATGAAATGTGAGACACGGTACACTTTTATTGTTTTGTAGCAATTAATCGTGCACATGATGATAATGATTGTTTCTGTCGAGTCGACTCAAATGAAGGCATCGGCGGTCAATCAGCGGAAGTCATTGACTTGGAAAACGATCCTTTGTATATTAATAATAGCAAAATGTCAAAGATGAATAACGATTTCGAAGTAAATTTCAGTGTGCATTTTCTCGTAACATTATAAAATATGACGCTTTTAGTAGACAATTATGCGATAACAGTAAGAGCATAAAGTTGCAAGTATTGATTGATTGTTTTAATGATTTATTTTCGAAAACGTTGTAGTTAAAAAAAATATGATTTATTTACGCAATGTTTACTGATGAAAGTACACAAATTATGTCACTAATAAAATTTATATTTGATTTTGAATAATCAATGAATTGAAACAAAACCGACGACTTATAGCATGTTTTACATTTGTTTGTTTATTTCGTTATGACTAAGAATTCATCGTATGAATTGATGTAAAATTCTAGCTAAATAGATGTAAATCTCATAGCACAATCATGGATAACCGAGTAGGCTGCTATACAAAAACAAACGGGTACATTAATTACATGAAAGAATAATGAAGATGGTTTTAGTTATCAGTATTTTTCTAATCAAGAAATTCGCTGTTTGAAAAACGCGTATGCATATATTGTTTTAAATGTCCAGAATGTCATTATACAAAAGGTTAACGAACTCCAGTTAATAAATCGATAAATTATTAAGGAAGTTTATATATGTTTATAGCACAAATGAATTTTATTTAATTTTTTCGTCTTTGCTCGCAACAAGTAATTTCTGTATGCTTAGAGTGAATCCAATCAGAAAAATTTCTGTTGCATTCATATTTTAATAATACACTTTGAATATGTTAGCATATTCTAAATAAAATATTAATCCAAAAGAAACTTTATTTTATTGTAGTTCACATTTATTTAAGAGATAATTTCTATAAGCAATTTATTGAGTGTTCAGAAAGCACTATGGCAGTATCGCAAGAATTTGCTTTCTTATAATTTCTAAGCTGTTTGTTTACACGCCCTTTGTGAAACGAAACAAAAATAAAAAATAACACTAGTCAAGTCAATGAGTGACAAATTCAGGAGCCTATTTCATGCGGTCGGACGTTCACAAGACACGCAAACGTTTCACGGGTTCAAAAAGATCTAACTGCATTACAGACCATTGTCTGCCTGTAAAAAAATAACGATCAAATTAATTGCACGGAGCAATTAGTCGAATTTCACATTTCAACGATTTCATGCATTGTACGGCTTATAAAAGAGACTATGTAAGTGTTAAACTAACATGTATTTGTACATACATGTTTATATAAATTCGATTCTAAATCAATTTTTTAAACAGCTTCAAAACAGCTTATTTCTTATCAAAAGCACAATAAATTCAAAATTGGGAGATAAGAGTAATTATTCGTCAAAAATGTTTAAGGATCATCCCGTGATAGCTTTATACTTATGAATAATAAAATAAATTAAGTCGTGGTAAAACAGCTCAAAGAAAGCTACATAATTAATTACATGACTTTAATAAAACGCACAAGTTTCTAAAGGACAAGCCGCTCTGGATCCGATTTACGACGCGAACAAAGTACAAATCCTTTGAGTAATTTCGACTGGACGACATTAAAGCTATACTGTTCATTTTACGAACGATAAGGGTCACGTATTAAATTCCTCAGGAACGGCTTTCCAGCGATATTTTTATTTGTAAAGAGTGTACATAAGAACAAACTCAGCGCCGGCCGTGGGAACGCAGCGGCGATGTACTACGTCATAACTTATTATAATTTTTACAAGAAACCGTCCACGTTGTGGTAATTCGGCGACCTACTTGTTGATTAAAATATCTTCTTTATAGCGCAACAAGTTCGTTAAACTGCACACGTCTATCGGACACCTAAAAGCTGGCGCGGATAGGTAGCGTCGAATAATGATGGATAGTAAAGTGGCGCCGGCGCAGCTTAGATCGTCTCTAGTTTAGTAGAAGGGTCAGACTCGCTGCTTAATTTTCGGTCGATTCGAATGTCGGGCATGATATTGCGTCGAGTTTGGTTTGTATCGCAACGTACCAATGTGATGATTTATTATATTTCGTACCTCGAGTCAAATACAGACGCAATATAACAGAATCCAGTGGTACCGACCACTACATTATTTATTGCCATTGCAATAACTTTATAAGTTGCTTCGTTGAAATGCCTCAAGTATAATCACTAACGAAGATCATTTTAATACGTATACAGCTAAACGGGTATGAACACAAACAAAGGCGCTTACTGAATTTTCCGGCTTTAACGGCTACGGAACCCTATACTGAGCATGGTTTGACAAAGCCTTGACTGTTTTTTTTTTTGCATACATAAATATGTTTTCGAATAGACTAAACTTTTACCCAAGTAGTTCTACTATGATGTTGGTCGGAAGATTTTGTCTATTCATTCATATAATACATGTGCATTGTGAAAACGCTAACTAGAGCAGTGTATAGTCAATTAAGGCCTAAGCATTGGATCATATGTAAATTGAATAAGTACACTCCAGTCAACCTAATGGGCATCTATTAAATATGTAGTACCGGAACTATAAGAGTGAGAAGTGAGAATCACCAATAACGAATAAGTATTTTGATTTATTGCGATCTGAACCGCATTCCCTTCTGGATTCTGATTCTAATTTCGGTCTGTGAATCGATTTATACTTCGATTCTGTGTAACATATTGCATGAAAATTAATTTAAAGTACATGAACCCTGTTTCGATGAATAAAGTTTGTATTTAACTCTGATTTATGGTAGTTACTTTTTTGTTCAGTATTGTGATAAAACTAAAACAGGTAGATAGAGAAAAATTACAATAAATAAAAGAAAATTCAAAACTATCTTCTACAACATAATTCATTCCAATAGCGAACAAAGTCTCCGAACGTTACTATAAACTTAGCAATACCAAATATATCCCAAGCAATAAAAATGCACATAATATGCTAAGCCATCGACCCAATATTCAATGAGCCCGCGAGCATTGCACTGCGTTAATGGTGCGACAAATATACATAAAACATCTAAAGCTGAAAACGTGATTCGCTACAACATGAAACAATGTTGTAGAAATCGCATTACTGCCTACGATGCAATATAAAGAATAAGTGTAATATTTAAAGCTACCAATACAATTCGGTACAATATTACCTTTCGCATATAAGACTCTCACGAAGTAATTAATCGAAGTTACAAAAATACATATAACGTCCAAAACCGTTGTCGACTCAGTATCGTATTGTCTAACAATACGTTCCGCATCAATAACGAAGAAGCTTTCGAGTACTATACATCATTGTGAAAGAAGCAATAAAAATACACGCAATGCCCAAAGTTGACAACACAATTTGCTTCAATACGGATGGAGCCTCCGAGCGTCACGGTATTATGAATGACGCCGTAAAGCCACATACGGGACGCCCAAAGTCGCCGGCACGATTCGCTCGAATACCGTGGAAGCCTCCGGTGCCGTCGCGGCGCTAGTGAACGGCGCAATAAAAATACTCGAAAATACGTATAGGGCCCCGCCGCGGGACTTTTATGGGTAATTTAACAAATGTCTCGCATCCACGGCCGAGTTTGATTTACCTTCCACATAAGGCCGGCTTTACGAGCGGTAGGTTTATTGTTTCTTGTATTCCGGCGGACGGCGGGCGGCCGCGCGGCCTTCTCGTCGCGATAGTGTCGCGGCGACGCGATAACGGGTCCGGCGCACCCGCCGCCCGGCCGTTTATGTTGACACGTCAGCCGGTGCTCCTCTCGGATCTAGGATCGGGCGCGCATCGAGAGTCATTGACTTGTCACGACTCGGCGAATGTACTGCGTCCCCGACGTCAGCGACACCTATGTACGTCTATTTATATTCGTCGCGGAGTGAAGTGTGTATATGCTTATTGGGATCTTGTGTCTAAAGGGTGGCGATGGGGCTCTGATACTGTCTGCCTTTCATTTAAACGACTGTATAGTTTGGATCTATCTTACAAATAAACAGATATTTTTCAAACGGAATTACTGTTATCATGGGGGAATATCTTAGAAGACGATAAAAAAGTAAGTAATTAAGGGGGTCCCCATAAACCTGTTTTCATTAATTTTTTTTTTTGTTATTGCTCTATCGTAAAAAATAAAATATATACAACTGTAAAATTTGTTATGATCACATTGCAAATTTTAATGTAAAATAACGAATAATAAAAACTGGCCAAGTATGTATCGGGCTCAGAAGAACATATGTTTTTGTGTGTGGACATAGATAACGTGATGGTGCAGAACTCTCAATGTCAGAATCAACAGAATGCTATTGGCACTTGACTATTTTTTATGTGTATGATTTAATAATATTAAATTATCAATAGGAAATTAAGTAATGGTTGTGATAAAATCTACGGTTTTCCAAACTGTTTCCAGACGACCAAATAATCTAATAGACCGGTCCGTTATTAACTTTTGGTAAGCTTTAGTATCGATTTTTTGTTGTAAACCATATCCGAAAACAGTCTATTAAAACATATGAAACTCAAACTTACTCTAATACGTTTTTTTTTTTTAACTTAGCATCATTCAGATCGATGCAAACTCAAACATGCATGACCGGGAGGGCAACATTCACGGACACGTACTGAAATCTGAGACAACCCGAACAAATAGACCCGGAATACAAATAGAAAAGTTTTTTCTATACAAACTCAACGCGCAGTATTGGAATCGTGCCCAGAGTCATTGACAGTTCAGTTGTATACTCACCACTCACTGCTCTACGCAACGCGGGGTTTAATTTCTCGTCATTAAAATGAAGTAGCGGTTTAATTTCTCGTCATTAAAGTAAAACAAGGGTCGTTTCTTATAGGATCGATAATATTATTAGAAAGTTCAAACTTAAAGAAGAGTCCGAGTAAAAGAAGCGTGGAATTATTATAATGAAATCATAAACGGCCGCAATTTATACACTGGATATATTTAAAGGGAAACACGATGGGAGGAAATACAATAACAGCATTAACATACGCCAGGAGAGTAGAATACAAAACGTATGTATGTCGGTTTGTGCGTTTATTTATTACACACGTATCACGCCAAAAGTATTTAACAAAATGTAATAGTTTCTGCAGTTGCATTTTTAGAATGTAAGTAACTTAAAATCGTGATATGAAGCATAGTGATCAACCGTTTAAAAGCTGAAACTGTCTTCTTTAATAGCTATTTTTTCACTAACCGTATAATTTCTAATATTTTAAATTTAGTAAACACATATTTATGCAAAATTATAATATTATATACCATACAGAATTATGGTCAATTAGACTACTGTATATCAAATGATGAGAATTAGACGCTACAAAAAAAATTTATATTAATATAGGTTATTTTGTTATTTCGTTCTTTTATGAAATTTACATCGATAACTATACGAGTTCCTAATGTCTAAACCAATTTTCAATACATTTTCCAGACCGCACATTGTACATTTCTTCAATATGCCTTCTCGAATGCAGTCAAGTGCATTTTCTGATCATGAAAACCACGCGGTGTACATCGGGACAACAACAACAGTAACTTTATAACTTTTACCGCTTCGATGTCCAGAAAGCCTCTTATTTTAAGCGCCTGGTGCGTGAACGCATCATCGCGATGAAGCAGTAGCTTATGAAGGCTGGTTTCGATCGCTTGCTGCTCACAGCAGTCAATGCTTGGAACAAACATCTGATAACATAGCATTCAGCATTGATAACTCTTTGATCTCACCAGACACCAGAAAACCCGTAGAGGAGAACCGAATGGCGATCGATACTTCGCCTGTACCCTCGCCCGCGTTGGTTCATTCTGAAGCAGCCACAGGACCGACGAAGGTTTCCAAATCAGCTTACTTTAAATTTCTTCTATCAGGTCGCGGCACCACTATACCCTAACCTATTTCTGAGCCTGCGTTAGGTGTTGCAGTACCCAGCGTGAAACTATTCTCCTTACGCTAAGTTGTCCTTGTAAAATTTCACGCACACTTCCCGATCTAATCTGGAGTATAACAAGGATAACACATTTTGTTTAATTTACGAGTGCTTAAATTTTTTTATATTTAAAATCTGTTTTATGCCTAGGTAGGACGGTAAGTGATGTTTTTGAATTTTGAAATACAGTTTCAGAAAAGACGTTTCTGTTTGCATTAAATAATGTATTGAATCAACAACCAATCAATTTGTACCTAGTGCTAACATAGTGCCAAAAATGCGAAAATTTACCTTTAAAAAATATGCATGTGTGTGTGTGTGTGTGTGTGTGTGTCAATTCCAACATACGACTGGAGTTTACTCTTAAGTACAATTGTTTTTGAATATGCAACAGGCGAAGAGGACAAATATACGCATCTCTTATAATACAGAAAGCATGTATATGTTTTTTATTCTCATTTATAATATTATTTTTAATAATTAATAGTAAAAATAACTAATATCGATAGATGTAAAAAAAAATCTGCTATTATAATCAACTTATAAATCAAATAAATAGTTGGTATTTCTACAATATATGAAATACCATTCTATGAAATATTAATTATTCCCATTTTTGGTTATAATAATGCTATAAGTTAATGAAAACGTTTTTATAAAGTTGAATAAAAGGAAAAGACTTACAGCGGTGGGATTCGCACCCAGGCTTGAGAAGACACCATTACCTTAAACCCGTGGTCACGCTACATTGGACGCAGTGTCAAAAAAGCGATTTTCAAGGAGTGAATTCCAAAAACGTAACGCTTTTTAGATAACGCTCGGGTTGAAATTAACTCTTCATAAAATTTTCATACCGAGAACCTTACATGAAAATCGATTCGTAAGGACGAGACTCCTAAACAAAAACTTTCAAAAATAAATTAACAAATGTACTGAAACTATTCAGTTAACATTGGTGATGCCATTAAAAATAAACAACAATCAAGCAAGTCCACACAACTGACAACATGTGAAATAAAACAACCAAATTCATAAATCCCTACTGGCAAACCTACATCCTAGTCCCAATGTCCGGCGCCCGGGGAGTGAGTGAGTTCGTCAAAAACCTTTTTCTTACATATCACCACATTTATGTATGTATTTAGCCATGAAACGTCATCACACAGTGGATCTATTTATACAGTATTGAGATAAAGAGCTGGGCCAGAAAAAGTTACAAACGAAAGGCAACTAGAAGATGAAGAAATGAGTCGTCGAAAATTGAATGTTACTTGTACTACCTATACTGCTGTGAAAACATAAAGGTAATTCAAACACGCGTATCGTCATTAATAAACGAAAGAGATATATTCAAAGAGACATATTTTTATAAGCGACTGTTAACTCTGATATTGATAATTTATTGATGATATTTGTTATTGGACACCAACAATAGCTACTTTAAAATATCTAGCGACGATGTAGCCTCATAAAGTCTAAATAACCTCATACAATTTGTATGTATGAATATTTGTCAAAATATTCATACATATAATTTGAAGGTATTTTTAATGCCTTTAAGAATCGCTTGGACAATAGAGTTTTTACTTAATCGCATTTTTAATTTTTGACCCATTCCAAACAATGAAATTATTTCCGACTTTCTTATCGATTCTCATTAATCAGCTGGTGATGTGATTGAACATTATTTATCCTATCTTTGAATCGTTTCATATAACCTGTATGTTCTTTATTTAGTATTTCAGAATTCTTTTTGTCTCGCTGATTTTATAGTAGAAAACGACTAATGAACGTGTAGATGGTCCAATGACCCAATAGTGAGTGATAATTACGACGTGTGGAAATCTATACCAGCAAAGGATTTGTGCAATACGATAATATCCTTTCACAAAAAGAATACCACTGGGAAAAATTTTATTTCACAGTTTCGATGTGTTCATATTTTTCAAAGAAAAACATGACATCACATTAAGGTGATGCAGTGATAAATTATGAATGTGACGTATCGTAGCGCCTTGCAATACCTCAAAACGCGGTACTGCACACTAAAACATACACGCATTTGCTTATTTTAAAAGGTCGTATGCGACAAGACAGTTTTCTTTTTCGTTTAAAATAAAGACTAGCATTAATTTCTCAAAATTCAAAGCACATTTTAAAAGTGTTTATGTGGATAAATCTGAGTAGAAAATTTGGAGGCTTAAATCGATACCATTTGTACATTTCGATACTATGTTAAGAAGTTTGTTAACATAAACACGTATGATATAAGCATGTATATTAATGATGAGTCAACAATGACGACATCTGATGCCACGCAGGTGTTTTTTGTCTTAATGCGTTTACTTCAGTTTTTATTTATAAGTTGTTGGCAGTCGGCGCAAAGCAAAAATAAATCATGTGTTACATCGGCTACGTCACAAGCCAAAAGAATATAAATTCAAAAAAAAAAGAATACAAGAACTTTTAAAATTGTCTACATACATCAATAGGAACGTTATCCTTCAGCGCCGTCGATGTTCTACGATGTGGGACGCGGTCGTCGCCCACATAATAATAAGCTTAGCTACGTTCTCGGTACAGCTAAGATTCTAAAGATTATCCGCCTCTGGCTACGTGTTTTTTGGTAAAAGGTCGCGATAGTTTGAGTAAGTTGTTGCCCGGGCGTACAGTAAAACGTCGATCAGATAATGCGCGCCCAGCGTGGCGCCCGCGCAACTCCCACCAGGTACGCGTCTCGGGAACGACCCTTAAAAATGTTCTTATTCTACTATGAGCGGATTCTTGGATCTTCACACTTCAGCATAGAACAGTATCAACGGTGTGTAGTGAGCATCTCTTGTTTATATAGTACTTTCTAATGTCATATTAGCTTTTTTCCCTATTATGTTGTTTAATAAACGTAAAATTTGTCCACAAGCGTCAATAAATTCCTGTTCCAATGGCGTCTCAATATCAGGCTTGATCTCTCTGTTACTTACATTTAAGATTTCAATTTCGATCCTGGTTCCGAAATTGGTTAAAAATCAAATAAACGAAATGGATTATAAAATAAAACCAATTGCAATGTAATTTCAAAACGATTGCATACCCTTCATGTGTTAATATAGGTTAGTCGATAGGTTCATGTACGTGTCCAAACTAATACATTTTAATCAAACAAACGGATAGTTACAAGTTTCATAAACGCTATTTGTGTCCGGTATTATTTGTAATTATATACTAATTACTATTAACACATAAAGATTTATTGCAAAATGTATTAAAACCAGTAAATATGTATGTACAAGTTTTAAGATACAATTTATTTTCTTTTATTTTTCGTATGCCTACATTATAACAAAAATTTAAAAGTAAAATACCACTATTTATAATCATCGATACGGGAAATCATATAACATAAAAATTCG
>BGZK01003138.1:0-31267 GCA_005406025.1 Eumeta japonica
CACAAATTGAGTGAAATGGAATTGTGGCGGTTTCAATTTTATTCCAATCTTATAATGTGATTACTATTTATTTTATTTTCATAATTTCCTTCTATGATACATGTCGACATTTCCGATGTTGTTGTTGTGGAACTTAGCGGCCATGCGTCACGTTTAAGCGCATTTCATTTACACCAAATAGAAGAAGATAATATATATAGAAAAGGATAAAGAGCTGCACATTCCGATGCCACGAGAGTGAAGTAAAAAAAAGCGACGTATACACAACGATACAAAGCGATAGAATAAGGTAGCGTCACGCACGCGTTGTACATGTACCTACGCGTCGGACGCTATCACTGAGCAGTTGAGGTACTGCGCATTATATAATGAATATTTATCATTGTGTTTTGTGTTATTTACATTTTTGACGTTTGCTTCCTGTGATTGTTTAGCTATAACCGTAAAGAGCAATAACTTAAGAAGTTTCACTTACACCACCTGTACCAACAGTGTTGCACGCATAATTTTTTTTTTAATCACGCAACTGATACTTTCAGAGATTCAACAATAATATATCTACAATTAACACTTCAAAAATTTTGCATTTAGAACTCTTCGCCATTACAATGGCGTTGTGACTATAACTTAGCGCTTTTAACTGTAAAACAAACAAAGTCCAATTTGTGTGATAACCGTTTAAAAATACTTTTTTTTTGAAAAATCACTTCCTAAAGATAGGTTATGAAATTTCTTTTTATAACCTTGAAATTACTGTATTCATAATTAAACCGTATTTAATTTTATATTGCCTTCGTTAAATTATTAGGTTTCGTCCGTGACCCCTCTCGCGTGGTCATGAAATTAAACTTTTTGAAGTGGAACTTCTTTAGACGCATGAAGGTAATTTTTTTACGGATAAAACGCAATAATACTAATATTAGCGTCACGAAGATGTGCAGCGTTTTTTTTTTTGCATTAATATATAATAAGGGCTTAAGGAAATTTGAAATATAAGATAACTTTGTACAATATCCTATTATATTTTAACGGCAGAAATAATGCTAATGCATAATGACTGTCCTGACAACGAATCGCGTCCTTGTAGACGTTAAAACGTTGCTACAGTTCTGGTTTCCTCGCACGATGGAACTCTTCGACGAAGAACGTCACAGACTTGAGACTTGGCGTACGGGCGCTACTTATCATCGCTCGACTGACCGTGGACGAGAAAACGGTGCAGCGACGCTGGTTTCACAGACTTGAGACATATCTTCCTGAACATATCTTCCTTTTTCCCTTCCTCTAAGTTTCGGAAATCTAAATTTTTAGATTTGTATAAATATAAACAAGACTTAAAAAATAGTTTGCCAAAGAAATTTCACTTCTGACATGTGCATTTCGTACGTACGCACTTTTTTTATATTAAATGATCTCTCTTTCAAACATGATCCCGATTGCAGTGCTGTTCTCAATATGAATTTCCATTGCACTCTCTATTATGAGCTCGTTCTTTATTCTTACACCTTTATTCCTTCTATTTATTTTATTTTAATTATGCTTCCAACCCCGCTCTCGGTCCTTATCAGTCGTCACATCCCTTAGCCACATTCTCGTGGAATACTATTCTCATTTTTTGTCGCGTCGATATTACATTGTTGACCCTTGTTGGGTGCAATTAATACTGTATACATGTACTGCAAGTATTTAGTTAATGCATATGTTTATCGTCAGCATGTATTTGCGTCGTCCCGAAACGTTTTAATCACCTATCGCATCGCACTAACGTAAGTAGGCAAAAGTATGGATGTGGAGACGTAGGGTAAACTGGGTACGGTTGTGACAATTTTGATTTGATCATCCATAGTTTTGCGTATACGCTGGTTAGATAGATGAAAGATACTGATTATAATAACATACACATTTTCCTTTATGTAAATACTAAAATTTTGTTGCTAGGTATTATAATTATTTCACAGAGTAGTTTCATAAAAAGTACTTATTCTGTCACATTTAACCCCATGTCAGGGGGGTTGTGACAGTGATTGGGTTCAGTAGTGACACACATAAATAATACTCAAATATAGTTTCAAACAGTTTTGCATCTTTATTTAAATGAAATTAACGTTACAAATTATCTTTAAGTACCTAATTATTAACAAATGAAAACAAAAACATATATATTGAAATCAAACACAACCTTAATAAAATATTTAAAAATATGAAAAACTTTAATGAGATCCTAGTTCTTAGCTTAGCTCCTAATCAGAATCATCACAGTTGTGGCAAATATAATTGTGACCTCCGTCTATACACTCTAAGTGAAGCCAGAAAGTACATTTTTCTTGGCATTGCACCCGTGTTTCTCCAAGTTTACTAATACTTTACTACACAAACCAGACAAAAGTATTTCTCTTCATCGTCTGACGATATCCACTTAGTTGTGGGCGGCGTACCCCATTGTAATAATAGACCCTGTTCCTTCATCTTCATTGGCTTTATCTCGGTTCCGTAAGTATTACAATAAAGACATACGATTCACTCCATGTCTTTCCGAAGCTACACTTAAAAAAGTAAGGGTACTTAAGTAAGGTAAGGGTGAACAGGGGTTTAACATCTTCATAAGCAGCTGCATAGTTTGATAAGTCGCTCTGACTTTTCTGAGTCTTCCTCACGCGTTTTCTAGGCATCTGAAAGTATAAAAATAAACTATAACCTATGTCACAACCGTACCCACAAAAGCTGTCACAACTGTCCCCACACTATCTTTAAAAATACAACCTATTATTAAAACAATATAAATTAATTATTTGAAAGAATTACTACTATTATTTTATCAACCAAAGTCTAATTGATAACAAAGATAACAACACTCAATAGTCAATCTGTAAATAAAAACACAATTAACAAAGAAAAACAATCGAAAAAACTTACTTTTGGTCACCAAAATACAGTATGGGTCTTCGCAAGCGATGTTTGCGCGAGACGCCTGACACAACACTGAGACGCGTTCGGACGTGCAAGCCACGCCTCTTTGTACCTTTCGCCGCCCGTTGATAATTTTGCTAATACGAGCTCTGTCACAACCGTACCCTGTCACTTTCGTACCCAGTCTATCCTATTCTTGTTGCAAATGAACGTAAAAACCACTGATTTGAGCGGATTGAGGCGAAACATGAAGAATATAAAGAAAAAGACTAAATATACTAGCCTATATTACTCTGATATAATGTAGCATTTTATAAGTGAAAGAAATTTTAGGGTCGCTCCAATAGTTCCAGAAATCACGCTATACACATAAACAATGAATTTGTTATCGGAGTATTATTGTTTATTCACTCATCGATAGTTATGCATGTTTCTTTCGCTTTCTTAAACTGCAGGATAACATGACCCATCCTGACATGCTATTTTAGTCAGAACATTAAACCTGTCGCTTTAAAATCGTGAACGAAAAATTGATTGTTTGTTTCTTCACTCCCACTTATAATGTACTCATTAAAATGTTTCTTGAAAGGGGGACGAAATTAGACAACGAGCAAAGATTTTTTTACAATTTACTACAATAGCTTTGGTGGAGCCAACTAGGTGCTTTTCCTCTAGATTCGGTTTTTAAGCAAACCAATAACAATTTAATAAGTCTGAAAACATTCGCCTCAATAAAAAGAAGTCATGCCTAGGCCGCAGATTCGAAGAGAGATTTCACGAGTCCGGCGTTTTTGTAACTTAGAATTGACCTCGCTGTAATTCCATTTACCAAATAATACTGTCTAAGCTTATCGTTAACCTAAATACATGAAAGATGTCTAACCACCTTTACATCCGTTGGCTGAATAAAATGAGCTATTAATCACGTTCATTAATAATATTGAACATCTACTATATATACAATATGATTATATAAATTATAAAGGTTGTATCCATGAACGGTTAAAACGTTAATAAAAACAAAATCAATTTAAAAAAAAATCTCAAACCTAGCGATATATATTAGTCAGCATTGCTTTATTGAATTTAACATATCTCCAAAATTGTATGTTCCATCTGGATTTAGGTAACAAATTTAAGTAACACAGTGCGTGTGCACGCGTACATGCGTGCGTGCGTGCGTGCATGCGCACGCGCGTGTATAATCATCGACAGAATTGTGATTCAATGGATTATTCAGAAGAAATAGGGTGGCGGCGCCGACGACTTTTGGCAATGCTAATTTCATAAAGAAACCGTGCAAGTTTGCTACTTCGTCGTGACTAATTATGGGAGTAATTATAAACCGTGTACGCTAAGTATTTATAGATCGAATACAATAATAAAAAAAAAACAACGTTTTTTCACTTCCTTTTTTTAATTTGTCAGTTTTGTAAGTAGGTATACAATTTAAATATTCCTTTACTAGCACATCGATTTGTTATTCAGAATGTTTTTAATCGAAAAAACATTTTTAATGAAGAGATCCTTTCTAAAAATCTTTGTAGATAGATATACCAAATATTTTAAAATCGTAATAAGTTTGCAATAATATTATAAATTTAGGACGAAGGGTGTAAATTTAAAGCAGCTTACAAGAGAAAACTAATGTTGTTTAAAGGAACAGAATTTTTACTATCGATGTGAATGCTCGATTGAGGCCGCGACCCAAAGCCAGCAACGGATAAGGCTCTCGAGCCGTCGGCGCGGCGACACCTCCGCCAGCGGCGCACACCCTCGTGGAGGCCGCGCCGCGCGCACCGGTCGAGTTCATCTATCACCGCAAACTAAATTTCATCCCCACAATCTCCCGGGCAACAATGAGGGCGGCGCGGCGCGGGGCGGGCGCGGCGCGGACCGTGACAAACGACGCGCTGGATTCGCCTATTATCTTCTAATGTCCCAATATATTATCCGCCTTCAAAAGGCCAAGGCCTCGGTGATAAATTGCTACGGCTCTTTGTCGAGCCGGGACACACGTCGAGCCGGGCCGCATAAAAACCGAGCAGGTGCCGCGAGACTTTTTGCCAAATTCCCTAATTTATAATCCGCGATTGATCACTGTTTGATTTGGACACTGTTCATGAGGATTGATGATGCTGCACTTCTAGCGCTCGTTACTATGATATATGTGACAGTTAATTTTTTTTTATTGTGAAATTTGGTCGACCAAGTTTCACAATGACTCGACTCGAGTCAAAACAAGACTTCGTATAGTTTTGACTCCAGTCATATACTATACGAAGAAGCGTTATAAAAAAAACCGTTAAGTACGAACTGTGCTCGTACTCTAGGGTTTTTTTGTTGTACTTATGTGAGGCAAAAAAAAGACACAAATACGAATTTTAATAAATACGAGTTTCACGAGTTTGTGTTTACGTGCATACTTACCGCAGGTGAAAAACTGGTCAGATGCCATTTAAGACTCATGCAATTGTTCATATTGTACAACAATTTGTATTTCCTACAATTAGCACGTTCGACGAACAATAGACGTCACTCAACGTGTCAAAGCCGCAAGGACGCTACTAATATCAGCATTTGGAATAGGCGGTAACGTCGAAAAGAATTTATTAATGACGTATTTCAAGTGTAATTTCATTACCTACGAAATAAAGATACTTTTGATTTGATTTGAATAGATGGCGGTATTTAAGATCATCATACAAGAACGATAAAACTTGAAATCCACTTCACGTCTAGGAATGTATACCACATCTGTCTGATACATCCTAGGCAATACGCCTAGGCGTCTAGGCGTTCCAAAACTTTTACTTGTACCGAACGCAAACACCTCTTGCGCTAAACCAGATATTTGATAGCGTTAGAATTTCTAAATATTGGAAATGAAGGTTTGCGATAGTTTCGCAATAAAGTATAAAATTAGTTTGACTAAATTAAGAAAACATACAGTTTTTAGTTCTTTGTAGTTAATAATTTGAAATGAAGTTTACACGTTTTTTCATTATTCACGAGTGAATAATGAAAAACTTATTAGTTTCGATATTGAAATTAAAATTCAGTATAAAATGAACCCTAACAGCAAGTATAGAAATATCGAATCAAACAAACGTACTGCTCAAAATTATGACTCCTTGCGTATATACTTATATCAACCGTTTCGTTTTTTTTCCTATTTATCTACGGAACCATAAAACGACTGATATGCATACAATGCTACTATCAATAACATGAATGTGTTATATTTCAAAATTTTATCAGATGATGTCAAGTAAAAATGACACCACAGTAGATCATTAACATAATAATTATGTAAATCTTCCGCGGGCAGGCGCGACGCGCCGCGGGCGCTCGGGGCGCTAAGTCGACATAAGCCGTTCTCTGACACCTCGGCTTTCTGCTCGCTGTACCGGAAATTAGGTGAATACAATGTCGCTTTAAAAAATATATACATTACTGGCGACCGCCCGCGATTTCAACCACACTATGAAAATCGTAAACTATGTTCCTGTGCGTTACGTATTAATAGAACCGTAATCGGCGTGCTGGCCAGATGATTTTCATATTCATCGTAGCAAAAATCTCTTAAAATTTGCAGTGATGCCATCTACTACAGGTATGGAGATTTTTAAGATCTACTGATGCAATGAACATGCCGACATCGACCGGCGGTGAGAAGGAATTTCGAGTGTTTTGATTACTAGAACTTACTTTCAAGTAATTAAGACTGTCAGAACGGCGTATGAAGATGATAGTACTCTAGTTATTACTTACACTAGAAATGAGACAAAATTTATAATTGGACGATTCTGTAATTAGTACCTTTGAATAGGCGATATCACAAATGACGTACTCCTCGTCCGTCACTAATTAATACATCACTCGGGTATCTGACAACGTGCGTACAATGAACTGTACAATCGCGTGCCTCGAGGGAGGCGAGTCATTACACTGCATCATTTATGTAACACGACGGCCACAATGACGGTAATTTCGCGGCGGGTCGCCTGTCGGGACGCCAGACTGACGGTCGTGCCGTGTCAAAACTCCGGCGGTGCATTAATACTTTGACATTTTAATACTCGTACAGGCTGGTGGTTAATCGACGAGGTAATGAAGACATACCGGAATATGAACGATTTTATTAACCTGTTTCGTTTCGTACGTCCACAATTGGAAGGATGGTACCGTGGCCGTGACGGTAGATAAACAGATGAACGTAACCGGAGGCGGAAACTGATGTAGGAAATTGAAAAAGGGCTCTCACCCAAAGAGAGTTTCAAATTCTAAAAATACTACCGACACGTTTTAGACACGCTTCATTCAGTTTTTTTTTTTAGGTTATAACTCTTGAAATTTTGACATCTTAATAATGTTATTTTTAACACAGACACATTGACTTACAAAATAGAAACTCACAAAAAAAATCATTGAGTTACATGAAAAAAGATGTCTGTAATTAAGAACTAGACGATGATATAGTAAAGGAAACCGTGCCATAAATACAAAGGTCTTATATTTTCCTTTCACGATTGCTTTCATTTTTAGTTCTATTGCTACTTTTGTATTGAAATTTACTATTCTTTCTTTTCCTATTTTTCTTTTAATTCTAATATTTCTCATATTTTGACGCCTTCATCTACTTTTTGTCTTGCTTCTACTTTCAGTCTTCGTCTATTTCTACTTTTAAGTATACTCTCGTTAGTATTTTTACTATGTTTATATTCTTACTCCTACATATACTCCTATTATTACTTCAACTCTCACTAATAGTTTCACTGTGGCGTGTGGAAAAGACGACATTAAGTACATAATTATTAAAAAAAAGAACGTCTACATTTCCACATTACTTTAAATGTACAACAATGTAATATAATAAGAAATTTTGTTTTTGCAGACCAGCACAAGAGCATGTTTATGCCGGTCGGCACGTTCGTTCCCACATTCACGATAACTCGTACTCGTGACGCAGTGGCGCCACCGCCCGTGTTAAAAGTCAACGGTCGCGACTTACATATTTTAGTTATAGGCTTATCGATGCCAACGATTTTACATTTACTTCCGTTTATACATTCACTCCTAATTCTTCTTTTGCTTTTGCTGGTCCTTGTATTTCCATTTCTACTTTTGATGCCATTCTTATCTCTACCTGTTAAATCAAATTTATTTGTTTATAAGCAACAAATAATAATGTTTGAGCTTACATTCAACATAATATACTCAATTTCTATACTAAAACTATTCGCATATGTAACAGACTGAGTATGTTGTATATCCAATGGCGAGCAACATTATTTCTATAAGTGAATATTTATATTCCTTTTCGTATGTTGAAGGATCTTCTCAAAATTAGACAACACTCCGATGTCGATCTTTAACAGTGATATCCACCAACGACAATTGTTTTGAACTTACATCTTTGTTAGATATTTTATGTTTTTGACGAGACTTATCTCTCTGTCAACTTATAGCACTACAGAAGTAGAAAAATAAATCAAGGAGTAATGGAAATACTTTAAATGCTTATTTATTTTTCGTATTATACTATTGCTTGATTTGACATAACGTATTAATGATTTACCCCCTTCGGAAAACTGCAAATAATTGCAAACAAACGTCTTTCACTCGAAACATCATTGCAATATTTATTTACTTTACTGCAAGTGTGATAAGATTCTGGGTGCGATAAAGTTTATTTCGAATTGATTTCGACAATTTAAAAAGAACTGCCCTTATTGGAATGAGAGCAGAAAGAATTTACTTGGGGTTGACTTTAATGATTTACTTTTACACTACTCTGACGTTTGGGTATAGAGTAGCAAGAAGCGGAACCGACATTGGAATCGAAACGAGATCTGCGAGGATAGGAAGTGATATTAAGACTGAGATCAGAAGAGGCGGTGAAACCAGACCCGAAAGGGTGTCAGGGTCGCGATCGGAATCATGATAAAGCTAACGACTGTTTTATATAAAAAGATAAAAGATTTCATCTCGTGATCACGCAGGTGCAGCTGCGAGCGAAAGCTAGTAACCAAGATGGTAGTGTAATCAAATAAGCTCTCAACGCGTACGAAGAAATACAACATAACGTTACAGAAGTCATATTCAAAAATACCATACTGTCTTTTTTGTTAGAAAAAAATATAAATGCCACAACATAATAATAGACAAATCACATCGAACTCAATCCTCCAACAATAAGCCGTAATTTAACAATAAATTATATTTTATTAGCTTCGGTGGGCGAGGGGCCTCTTAATCCAACGAGCGAACGCGCCGCGTGCAATGTAGGGCGACAGTATTATTAAGGAGATGTATGGCCGAGGCTCGCATATAATAAGGGCATTTGTCAGCCAGGTGTAAGGCATTGTGCGCGCCTCGAGCCATCAGTCACGAGCCGGCTCGGCGCGCCCCGCCGTTGTTATCGCCGCCCGCGCCTGTAACTACATTGTACTGCGTCGGCTGCCACCTTAATAAACAGCATTCTGTCGGTGCTGTCTGTTCTGAAGAAGCTAATCGATGAAGAGTAGGCAGACTGAGGAGTATCCGTAGAATAGGATTTGAGATCATGAGAAAGAACCGGTGATTAGTCTGGAAGGTATCACAACACGCTTCATCATTCTTATTCTCATTGTCGAGATACCTCCTCGAAGAACGGTTCAATTAGTTGCTCGTTGCACAGAGAGCTGTAGCGTAATCGTCACGCTAGGTAGGGGTTTGATAACCGTTATATCTACCATTTTGCGGGAAATCACATAAATTTTATTCAGTATATTATCATATTCAAAATATTATGCTGAAGAGTTTTCCTATTATGCCCAACACCATTACTGTTTGTCTTTAAATAAAATTACAAACCAATTAATAACTGAGGTCGGACACGTTACGCAGATATCTATATATGTATTTAGTTTGTGATCAATATCCAATATAAATGAGAAATTCATATAGGTTACTTAATAAAACCTTATTATAAGTTGTAACATGCAAATATCTGTTTCTTATTTAAAGTAAACATTCAGCATAAAGAACGTCACCAAAGAAGTATTTGAAGTACTGCTTTTATTGCTATCTTACTAGACGTAGAATTTGGTTCTCAGTTAATCTTCCTTTCTTCGTTTGAGACAGCTTATAACTTTATTTACAAAAACAATAAAGATGCACTCAAAGGAACTTTTAGAATATTTGAAAGTGTTCTTGTATTTATATAGCATTGAACACTCGTCTTCCATTCTTATGTTTCCTTTACAAAATATTTTAAACCAATCGTACCTCGTTCAGCTCACGAAGTGCCATAAGTGTCACTTACCATAAGACTTACTTCACTCGTAATTGTGATAAGTACCTATATAAGTTGCAAATGTTTGTGACTTGAAAAAGTTGTTTTTATTACGTCGCAGGTATAGAAATAACTTTAAAAAATAAACGATAATAAAATAAGTTTCTCACAAAGCTACACAGATATAAAACAGGTCATCAATTTAAAAGCTATATAAGAGAATCGATAACAAGAGTTTATAATATAAAATTCACCGCTACGAGTACTACAAAAATACAGTGCACTCGCACTTACCTCTGGCGACGTGGACATCCTGCGCGCAGAAATCGTGTACTATTTAGCAAAGTCTTCCGTTCATTACCTTACAAAATGTATTATCATTTTTCCAAAGTCGCCCGTCGCAGCCGGCGGGGCGGAGCGCCCGCTGAAATATGGCCCATGTATTATTCAAAGAGATTGCCGCATATTTCATCCGCGGAAATAACTCAGAGATGACTAGCGGGCCTCTCCTCCGAGTTTAGGTGTCGACTCGCCGGCGTTATCTTTTGGAAAGTGAATTCTTTTGTGCGGGTTAAAGCTCGGGAATTTATGAGAGCCTAATGATTTACTCGCGCGGCGGCGCCGGCGCAGGCGACGTTTTCTGCGGCCGTCTTGGGTTCTCATTGATATTCCGGAACTTTAGCTGGCCGTAATTAAGCGAAAAATGCTTTCGAGTCGACTTCTTTATAGTTTTGTACTGATCGAACATAAGAAATGACAACTGTATTACGCTGCCAATCAGGATAAAGATAGCAGATAAACAGTCGTTAATATATGTGGGCAGACGTAACTAGATCGACAATGTGTTTTGAGAAAGATATTCATTACAATCTTACAAATTTTAGACCACTAGAGACTAAAGACTATTAATAAGCATACTTTCCTTATCAACATTGAAATATAAATGTATCCTATTCCTCCGAGTAATATTGTTACGAAATAACCCTATCAAGGTTTTGAGAATTGACACAGAATAAAAAACAAACCCGTAAAAAAGTAATGTGTATTTAATTCATCTACACTGAGATACAATAATTCACTATGGAACCACTTGAACTTTTAGTTGGTCGAAGTTGACTTGTGAACGAACTGATTGTAAAAACCAAACTGATCCGTCAGTTGTTGAATCCCAATACATATATACTCCTCGACAAGTGGTCTCAAACATCCTTCGAATGTAATCAAGTTTATATTTACATTGACATTTATAAAAATAAGAGATATACTTGTCACGAGATCCGACTTAAACAAGCAAGATTTATTGAAATCTGAAACATTCGAACCATTGATTGGTTGAACGTCCGCACAAGCAACGCCTACCGTTGCGGACTTTACATTTTAAAGATAATAAATATATGCTACTGTTCTCGAATATTTTTTTAAGGGTCTTATTCAGTGATTTAATTATTGTATGTATGACAGTTAAGGCAACAATATCATAAGCGTGAATGTTTGTAAAGATTAATAAATAATTGTTTCTTTCATACAAAAAAAAAATGACGGATTTTGATGAATTTTTACAGTAATGTATCTTTACACAACAGAATAGCATATAGGCTATAATTAAAAAGATATTTGCTATTTTTCGCTTTGCTCGCGTGAATTTTTATTGGTAAAAGCAATTTTTAAAAACGTTCAAGTTCAACATCGATCCCGGTTCGGAATCATAAGGCAGACATGGATTGGCATAAAAAATATAAGCGAGATCGTTTCACAATAAAAATAAATGAGTGGGAGTGCGTGTGCATTCGGTGAAGGATATAGGTTCCTTTAAAATAATTTTATCGTAATTGAACCTAAAGCAAAACCAAAATCTAGACCAATGGCGGAATTGAAATCAAGATCTGAAGTAGGATTGGAATTGAAAGCGGAAACGAGATCGGTATCATGATTGATAGCGTGATCAGTCGATATAGAAGATTAAATTATTCATTTTGTGTCTATACGAGAAAAAAACTTGGACAAAAGCTAAGTGATACGGTAAATTTGAGAGTGATCCCTAAACTAATGTTATTTAATAATCCAAGAGTTCATTTCATACAGGAATTTTCTTGAAAGGTTTTATCTCTCCATATATAAACAATTAACCTTAATAATTTCATAGTTCTGAACACCTTAGTACTTGCATATAATAGAAAGGAGCTAAAGTATTACTTTACAAACTAGGATAATGGAATGGGTATGGAATCCCGTGGGAACTTATCTAATATTTTCATCGATGTATATTTTGAAGTATCGCATGATCGATTAGCCATGCTTGTCGACAAAGCATCGTTCAGAACAATACCTAAAATCAGTGTATCTAGTATATGATCTAGAATAAAGACCCATAGATCTTACGTTGTACTAATCCACTTCTGATATTTCTCATTCAGGCCAAATAAAAACTAAAAAATGTAATAAAACGAAACACATAAATTTTTAGCCATTACAAATATCATTTAATAACACGTTCATTATTCGAATAAAAACAGTAATTCGACATACCAGCAAATATATAATTGTTCTCTTAAACGTTTTTGAGATAATAGTGATTAACTTTTCCCAAAGTCTCATTATGAAACGATCATAATGAGACTTTGGGAAAAGATGGAACGATGGTTGTTCATTATACTTCATCGATTCGACCCATTTACTGCATGACTCGATCATCGCTACCTTTTCACTCTTCTCCTTGATACTACGCAGTAAACCTATAGATTATTTTTTATGATATTTACAAAGAAACAAACACAAGTAAAGTATAAGACACAAAACATAAAAAATGTGATAACTTTGGCGACGATGATATGATCCAAAACAAAAAGATAGTGCGAGGGCATGTCTTAGTAGTGGCATAAGAGAAACCTGACATTCACGAAAATAGGAATTTCTGAAGCATAGTTCTAAAGAGGTTTTTGTATTCGTTACATAACAATGGCAAAGGTAAAACATAGTCTTACTAAAATAAAACGAAGTCTTACTTACTGACCTATCTATAGCAGTGTTGTCGTCTTTGGGCTGAGGCAAGCGAACATCAACTTTTACCTCTAGAACGCATCCCAAGGCAGAGCATCTCGAATCATCGACGACTCTATAGTATCAGGCAAATTTGTAAATACTCTATCACGTATACGAACAAGAGTACTGTGAATAATTATTCAAATTGATGCCTACCGCTGATTTCCGTCATCGTTCCGGTCGCCGTAAATACCATCAGCACCATCTTGATGGCTAACATTCTACTATCTTCATACAACATTTTTTTCCACTGACATAGGGGTTCTGGAATGATTTACCATCAGCGGTGTTCCCAACGAACTTCGACAAGGAGTCTTCAAGAAGAGAGCGTATTCCTGTATAGAAGGCCGGTAACACAATAGTGACCTTCTGTAGGGTTGCGGATGTCCACGGGTGGTGACTCGTTTGCCCCTTATAAATCCTATACATAAAAAAAGTTATAAATAAGACAAAAATTGAACACGTCCATCCTGATGCCGGGACTTTTCATTTTTTTTGTCTTCACTATAAACGTATACTCATATTTACAGATTTAATATGCGCGCGCGTCACAGGAAAATCCAGTACATATCAACTGCAAGTATACATAGTATATCAATATATTGTATATAATAGGATCTAAGGCATCAATTTTATGAAGCAATACAAATTTTGCTTTATACGTGTTTGTTTACTTAGTTTATTTTGCAGTGGCTGACAGTCCATGTTTCTCAGTTAAATGATTGGGCTAAAAATGGATATGTGCATATTTCAAATCGCTAAACTCTACCACCGCTTGACCAATCATTGCCAAACTTAATACATCTAAATGTCTTTTCATGAAGAAACGCATAACTTCATATTATAACTAGCCTTTGTTGCCAACTTTACCCGCGGGTATGTACTATGAAACAGAACTACTACATCTACTCTAAACATTCTTTCATTTGTAGATAGCTACACTATCCACGATTTATGTACCCTAAATTTCATTTTGATACTAACATTTTCCTGGATTTTGAGTCTTAACTGGTAGCGGTAACGAAATTGAAATAGTACAAAGATTAGAATTGAAGTGTATGCGAAATTGGAATTAATAGCAAGATCAATATAAAAGATGAAGAATGCACTATGACCGCAGTTGAAAAACTAGTAATATATATATATTACATTCATATTATACTTTACATTACATTAAATGTTGTACGTATATTGTACATAAATCAATTTTCAGTCTTCAAAAATATTTATAACTAGCTTCCGCCCGCGTAAGCAGAACGAACTCCTTTATCTTGTACATCGACCGATAACGATAATCAATCATGATCCTGATCCCTATCCCGTTCTCAATTCTCATCTTAATACTACTTCTTATTCCCATTGGGGTCATTATTTTGATTCTAATTTAGTCTCACAGTCGATTTCAATTTTGGTCTCGTTTTTGATTTGGGACCCTCCCGATTTCGGCTCTCGATTCTGCTTCTCGTCCCGTTTTCAATTTCAATTACATTACCGGCCACAATTCCAATTTTAACGAAGTCGGGACAAATGTTAGTACCTACCATAATTAAATTTATTGCCTATTACTCAGGAATAATGTAGCTTTATGTAAGTAAAACAATTTTTAGAATCTATTATAGCGCAAATATGCAGATGAAGCCAAAGCAAAATGTCAATAGTATACTCAGGGAGATTTTATTAATACAGTAATTCTTAGAATCGGTTTAGTAGTCTGATATGGTAATATATCGGTAATAAATAGAGTCGATTTAGTAATAATAAAAAATAGGTAATGTCAAATACGAATGATAGTTTCATTTTTTTAGAAATCTTTTCGTTTTGACATATCGTCAGTGTTATAGAATTACATGTGTGGCTTAAGCACGCAAAAAAACAATCGCTCCATAAAAAGCTTCATACAATTCATATTAAATTCAATACACACACACGCAACTCCATAAAAACAAATGAGCATGCCTACTAAAGAAATAAAAAAAAGAATGATAATTTTTTTTATATTTATCATATGGTGTACGGAAATAACATAGACCTCATCGTTTTTGCAATCATAATAGATTCTGACTGTACACTAACTTTCATCAAGATCAATGAAACCGTTCTTAAGTTAGATAAGAACATACTGACAGAGTGATAGTAACCTATCATTTACTCTCAATGTATGTGATTTTCATCATGATCGAGCAAACCGTTCTTAAGTTATAAAAAAAACATACATACAAACAGACAGACACAGAGTAGCTTATTACTTGCCCAATCACATATTTTAACTGTAAAATAATTTTCATCGAGATCCGTGAAATCTTATTGAGTTATAAAACAAGATGTGGACAGACAAACGAACAGTCAGACTGACAGATAATAAGAACTTATCATTTACGTCATCACATGTTCTAACTGTATACCAATTTTCTTTAATGTCAGTGAAATCCTTTTTAAGTTATAAAAAAAAACGGACAGACAGACAAAAAAAACCTGTCATTAACGCAATCAGGTATTCTTATCTGTATACCAATTGAAATAGAAATCATTGAAACGTTTTGTAAGTTATAAAAGAACATACAGACAGACAAACAGTAGCCTATCGTTTGCGTAATCGCATGTTTTTACTTGTGTACCAATTTTCATCACAATCGATGTAACCGTTCTCAATAATTTGAGAACGGTTACATCGGTTACATTACAAAAATACATACAGATTTACAAACAGACATACAAACAATAATGTAACATGTAGGCAATCACATGTTTTTGCAGTGTACCAATTTTTATCACGATCGGTCAAGCCTTCCTTGATTTATAAAAAGACATACAGACAGACAGATAGACAGGCATGAATTTCAAAAATGATAGAATTGACATCAGTTAGTCAAAACGAACATCTATCACGAAATTTTATAAAAAAAATGGACATAAGGTTTACATAGTAGTATAGATTATAAGCTGTGCGATACAATATGCCCCTAGAGTTCAGACACCCGTATAAATGGCCCTTGTGCTTTTTCTTTATTACAAAACATTATTCATTTTTTTCAAACTATTTTGTTATCCGATAGTCCTCCATTCTTATGCGTAGTTTGACATCTCAATAGATGTACAATCACAAGAGATCAACCGCATTGCAGTATTCATGCAATGAGGATTCATATCAAGAACTAACCAAAAAAAAATCGGGGTGTGGCTGTGTCGTGGACACGCCCTTGTATTTTACGTCAATATGTGTACGTAACGTATAGCATTAGTATTGTCTTTGAGCCAATTACATGTATAGTTATTTTTGAATACTAAGAAGACCTTCGGATTTCGTGTAGTTATAAATGTGGTAGTGAAACGTTGCACTAGCTGCTGCTAAATGTGTCTTTAATAATCGGTGTTCGATATAATCGATGTCTAACAGTCCAGCGTTGATAGAAAAGCGATTAATTACATCATCCACTTGCGTAGCCTCGGTCGCTCCAGCCGCAGGTGTACTAGCGCCGTCGTTGATGTGCTCGGACACCTTCATTTTTGTACATCCCCGGCAGTTATATAGTGTTTTATGGCGGTCCGTGAATTGTTCTTAAGAAGCCGTTTCTAACCGTATACGATCTCTATATTTTGATTTGGCTTTTTGACGATTATAGGCCCGATATTTTGTTATATACTTTATTTTTTTATTTTCACTCTATACACTTCATAGTCCTCTCTAAGCATAACGAATTCTTTGATCCTTTAGCTGTAATTAGTGGTGTAATTAAATTTCAAATGTCAAATATATATATAATGCTACAGCTTCAAAATGTACCTCCGATTTGTAATCATCAGTTTTCTGAATTGATTTCCACTATGGAAGGAAACGCAAAGACGTATTCACGTCAAAACATTTGCCATGTAACCTCACCCTTGTGTACATGTGACATACGAAATCCTAAACTGCCTGACCGACAGTCCGATGGGCACTCGACTGCACTACAATAGAAGCTTTAGGCCAGAGAAACAAACACATGTAGTGCGGATACCCGCCAACTTCCCACACGTACACACATGCGCGGCTATCGCAGCGTAAACTTTGAATGCCAACCGTGAGCACATCCAAGTCGCGGTGGGGCGACGCGCCGACGAGCCCGACAGACTTTCGCACTCACGATATCAGCGGGGGATACATCACAATGACTACACATCGCGCGCTCCCCGCCCTTACAAATGGCCGTCGGCACTTTGCACTATTTTTCTCGGGCGTTGATAAATTCCGGCCTACGGGGGAAGGGTCGAGGGCCTAACGCCGATGTGTGCGCTCGGGACACGTGTCAGGTGTCGGCGCCGCGGACGCGGTGAAGTGAACGATCTAGATGATTAAAATTTAAATGATAAAAAGTAAGCTTAACCCGATTAAAAATAGGCCAAAAAATCAGCCAAGTGCGAATCGGAATCGCGTAAAACGAGTCCCGTATAAATATTTCCGTTTGTGAATATGTTCAGTTCTGACTTGAAAAAAAATGCATATGTCGTAGGAACATAATGGCTTAGGATTTTTATTTAAATTTTCTCATAAATTACGGGTTAAACTCCATTTTTAACCGGCTTGAAAAACGAGGAGGTTCTATGTTCGTCTGTATGCATTTTACTTTTCTTTTTTTTATGTATGTATGTATGTCAACAATAATTTCGTCAATTGTGGACAGATTCAGAGATTTTTTCGGTTAAAAAAAATATCTGAAAACGTATTCAAATATTTTTTAAACCGACTTCAAAAACAATTAATCATTTGTTTTTGGAGTCGGTTCCAGCTAAAGCAAGGCAAAAGAACATATACCGGAATGGAACCGGCTCCAAAAATTGACTGATTAGTTGTTTTCGAAGCTTGTTTTAAAAATTATTTAAATGGGGTTTTAAGTGCACTTTTTTCTGAAAAAAAAAATTCTATAATTTTTTCTAAATTTTAAGCTCAGTAGTTTCGTTCGAATATAATATGGGGAGATGTTAGATATATTTTTAATATTTTGAAATGCATTTCTCATACTAAAGTCGTTTATTTGGTATATCAAATAACACTAGAACATTTTACCTGCTTTCTTTTACTATTTAAATGGCCTCTAAATTGACCCAAAATCAGAATTAATTTATTCATATTATATTTCCGTGGTCGACTCTACTAATTCTGTAGGTCTAACATATATATCAAATCGAAACATAACCTGCTCAATAAAATCAGAGAAAGTAAGCTGTGACAGCTTACTTTCTCTGATGGACAACAAGAAAGACACGAGAGTGATCCAACAGCCTCCTTGTAGGCTGTTTTTATGGGGTATATGGAACCTTAAAAAATTAATCAGTTTACTGTATCATTCAATTGCCTCTATTTACAATTAAAAGTTGGATCCCCTGTCATTTATCCAAGCCTTTCTGGTAGGGATATTTCATTTCTCAAATTGGAAATCTACCTAATTAATAGGTTCTCAGTGAGGAGAAATAATTAGCAATTAACTAACTAATAATTGTACTTGTCTTCATATTTCCATGATGTGTTCAAAAAGTACTTGACAACACTTACATGCCCTGTTACATTATGATATGGAATAAAATTAAAATATAAATGTTCTTATTTGTTTATTTATTGATATGTTTTTTTTTTATAAACATATCTAAAAAAAATAAATTAAATTAATCAGTTACCGAAAAGATGTCATAATCGATTCGTAATAATAATAATACAAACTCACGCCCATTTCCCAGAAGGGTGGGCAGAGACTGTGGATTTCCACATGGTATGACCTTTGCATATCTCTCTTGCTTCACTAACATCCATCAATACTTTCATGCCAGCTCGTCGGTTTCGGGTGCTTAAAATTTGGCCCTTTTTTAATATACCACCGATGTGGTCTGCATAGGATTTTCTAGGGCGACCCTTGCCGACTTTTCCATCACACATATTAATTCTGTAGATTTCTTTTTTCAGTCTACTTTCGTTCATCCTTTCCAGATGACCAAGCCACCGCAACACACTTGTTTCTACTCTGGTCACTACATCTCCCTTCAAAGCACACCGCTCTCCAACATCACTGTCGTTTTAAACGTTTATATCACATAACTTAGGACACGTCGTAGACATCAATGATTATAAATATGTAGTACTTCTAGAATAAGATGAACACAATAAAACTTTATTTATTAAAATCGGTTTAATAGTTTAGATTATACAGTACCTAACAAATCATCTCACATACACAATTATATCACACACATGTATACAAATATAGTTTATAATGTTCCTTTCGTCTATGCCCTAGTAAGATAATTAATTGTTCTTAAGCATCCGTTTCAATCAAAATGTCAATATTGATGGTTGATAATCTATACATTACTTAGTTACAATTTTTTTTTTGTTTTATAGACTTTGAAGTGTCTATCGGAACATATACGAAACAAAATTGATGGATCACTTCTAGACTGCAATGGTGTTGTTAATTATCAACTGTTAAAAATCTGTAGCTCAGGAGTGGAGGTTTCCAGGGACGAGTTAAAGTTGCGAAGATTGCATATCATTACACGCTTCTAACCCCGGTTACGATTTCTAAGAAAATAGTTGAAGCTTACTCGTCGCTTAATCCAGTTAAGAATTTACAAGTCCTGAGCTTGCAACACGACAGGTTAAACGATTTTCTCTACAGCAAATTGGTGCTGTCCTGTTAAGGGGAAGATAGCATCGCGCGCCACTAATGAGTGTCGCGGCGCGCACCGGCACAATACCTAACAGAATAACCTCTCGAATCGTTCTCCTTTAACTGGGGAGATAGTGAGAAAGGAAGAAAATGAATGTACAAGTAGAAGTTGAACACATTTCTAAGAAATTCCAGTTTATATATTATCATAGTTTTACTAATTTCAGTGAAATTTAATTTTAGTTCAGCAAAATTTATCGAATTCAAATATATTTGTACTCACTAACAAAATAAATGCTCAGATAACAAAACACGTTGTATCACATAGTGGTATGTGATACGACGCATTTATGGATAATGCAATAATGTATTCATTATTAATGCGATAATGAATACATTATTAATGCCATTATGCAAAATGCAAAACTACATATTAAATTTAATACTACACAAGTACTAATGCTGTCAGACTAACTAAATAGAATGATTCCGATTAGATCGTACAATAAATACATCCATCATTCGTTACAGCGAAGTCACTGTGACTGTGTCGTTTGCGGCGTCTTGTTCATTGTAATATCATGAACGAATCTATGTTGTGTATAAATGTGTAAGTGTTGGAGGTGATAAATGGGGTCATGCCTCGATTCAAGATCATAACCTTCCACGTGGAGCATCACATAGAATTGCCAATTTTCCCATTACGATAATTAATTAACAAGGTGCATATTGTAGTAACAGTGTTAATGTGAAATTCAAGAAGATAATGATGATGACATCTCACAGCTTCCAATTAGATGAGTCGTCTTTTGAAGGTTAGCGCTTTGATAAAGACTTAAATTTGGACTTCGGTGTAAAGGTTGCATACAAATAAAAATTCATTATTAAATAGTGTAACCATTACATTGATTTTGTTTTTACGCTTTTTTATATGTAGACTTTGTAACAAACAATCACTACACCACTTATCATTAAATTTTTTGACGTGACAACGTCTTAAATTAGGTTGCGGCTGGGAGTCACTTTGAAAAAGTGTAACGCTCGGTAACGTAACGATGAGTCACCGAACGAGAGAGAGGCCCGCCGAATGCCTTGCGTCTCTCTCCCACTCAACTATGATCGGTCTGCCGCGCGCTGCCTAGAGAATTAGTGCATAGCTTGCAAATGTATTGCAAGTTATTGTATGTATATTTGTATATAAATACGTATGTATGTGTAAGGTAAAAATAAAATTTTGTTAATATGAAATTCAGTGCGAGATTCTTTGTATAAATTAATGTTTTAAATATAATTCTTTGTATAAATAAATGTTTTAAATTGTTACTATTATTTCATCCTTCTTCCTACTATACGAATGAATATTCACATTAAAATGATTTTACCATTCAAAGTCGTTGTCACGTAAAACTTTCGCCCGTATACCGACTTTACAGGCAACCAAATTTTTTTCTAAACACTAATCATACCCTGTGTACATTCGATTTGCTTTTTGTTTTTATTAGATCAGGAAAAAAGTGTTTTCGTATTACAAAATGAAAAAACTTTTGTATTCTAATAAGAAACTTTTTACTTATAGATAAGTAAAAAGTTGCAGTAAAATCTCTTTGGTTGTGTTTGTATCTGGTTTTGATTTGGTACCATTACATAGATGACATTTAAAAAAAAATAAAAAGTAAAAACAGTGTCCCGGCATTTTTCCATTGTTTTTCTGTTCATCAAAATGAGTAAATCTAATAACGTAGAAATTCGATACTTTTGGAAGTTTTATTACAAAAAAAAAGGAAAAACGCAACATAAGACGCGAAAAAAATTTGTGACGTTTATGGACTTAATGCAGTGTCGATTAGAGTAGCACAAAACTGGTTAAAGCGTTTTCGGTCCGCTAATTTTGATATCAAAAATGAACCTCGTTCCCGACGACCTGTCACAAATAAAGCCCATGACATTTGCAAAAAGTAGAGCAAAATAGGCATATTAGTCCTTGCGATATCCTTTTTCAAAACCTTTTTAAGAAAATAAACTCGATTACTTATTAAATGAGGAAAAAATATGTGGTCAATACAATACATGTCACCATTGGTATAGAAAATAACTGAAAGGGATCAGACAATGAAAATGTATTTGATCGCTAAAACGCTTCTAACGACGCACGTTTAGTGTATGCACCGGCGCATACAGACGGCTCCCCGTTTGCTGCCGGGCACTGAGGGAATGTTTGAACAGATTACACGTCGTTACATTTACATCGTCACGCATCCCTTTGAAATCTCTCCTGCGCTATGCGGAATACTATTCTGAAACTAGCGACTGTCTTTCTCTTTCTGACGCGCGGGCAGAGAGTGAGACGTCACGCTTGACGGCCCGAGGGTCCGCCGGTGATGTATGCGCGCGTTCGCAAATAAATTATGAAGGCAATTAATTCGCAGCTCGTCCGCGGTGGCGACGACGGATCTGTAACAATATTGTTTTTTTTTCGCTACTTACTGAAATAGGTAATGTGTTTTTTGTTATAAATATTATGTATCCATCACATTTTATATTATTATTATTATTATTAAATATGATGCATGTATTATTGATTGATGGATGTAGGTTGCGTTATGACAAAAGCATATTTATATCAATAACCACAATAAAATTGACTAAAAATTTAATTTGTATATTGACTTGTTTACAAGCCGTACGCAGAGAATAAATGTCGTCCATGAATGCGGGTGTTATTTATTAAATCGATAACCTATTCCTTAACTTCTGCTATTGTATAGTTTAATTATAAAAAGATCCATTGCACATATAAGTACGATTATAGGCGAAATTATCACACTCGTAACACATATTATGATAGAATGGGATAATTGTGAGTTCATTAATTACATTTAAGTGTACATGTAAAAAAAGCAACTATTCCACTTTGGGGATTAATTTTGAAATTTCAGCTAGAAATTAAAACAAACACACACACGTATATACGCATGCACGCAGGTGTCCTCACATACACATACGCAAGTGCACGCCCGCCCGTACGTACGTCTGCACGCATGCACGCAAGCACCACACACACCCGGACACGCACACACAGGGACACGCACATCATCGTAAGAACTGTATAATTAGCTTCGTATGACCTCAAAACATCGACATCTGACGATAACTCGAATTAAAAAAAGAAGGTATGTAAAACAACAACATACCGAATCGTTTAAAAATTTCTGATATCCCTACCCTAACTGTAACCTAAAAAAATTCTCGAGTTAAAAATGTGACTGAAATCGAATAATGACGCATAATTACGGGACTGCGACGGAGTCGCGGGCCGTGGAGTGTCATGGCGGATCAAAATGTCCGCGCCTCGTACATACCTACCTACCCGTTAAGAGCGATTTTTCACAAGATATTTTTATTTCTTTGCGATGCACAAATAAAAACAACAACATGTGTTGTTTTTATTTGTGTGTACGATTTACAAGAAGTGGATGCGGTACTCAAACTTCAAAACAAAATAAAGGTACAATATTTCTTAGATCAGTTCTGTAATTAAAACAATAAAAGTAGTAAATGCAAAAATAAATGAAGTATACGTGATTGTATTGTAAATTGTATGAATAAGAGTTGCCCTTAAGTATCCTGCGATCCTGTGATAGTAAACGCACATTTCATATATAAAACGATAATACAATCTATTAATTGTTTGTTAATACTAAAATTGACTTAATGAGAGGAAAAGTTGTAAATTAAATAAAATTATCAACAAAACAGCAAACAAAGTCGTAAACTCAACTTGGAATTAATTTGTAAATATCTAACTACACATTTATAATTATGATTCTGTATTCAGTTACCTACAAAAATGATCAGCACTTTAAATTGAACTTAAAAGTATTGTGTGTTTTTTCTACGTTTTTTCTTATATTATAAAGGGTATAGTCTCCCAGTAAAGGGGTATCTCACTCTATTTAGATGCTCTAATTGCTATGTACTATTAGGTTACAACAATGAGAACACTGTTTCTATAAAGAGAATGTCAACGTGTTTATCGTAAATAGAATGTTAACTTCTAAATACCACCATTTTGATGTGAAACATCTATACGCGCGTTGGTCTGGGGTAAAACCAAGACGGCTCTAAATTCAGGAGACTCTTGGTTACGGCCTACGCCGTCTGTGCCTAGCGCTGTGCGCTGGTGAAGGGGATAACGCATTAGCATGAAGCAATATCAAGCGCCTCACACATCGGAGACGCTTAGTTTTGACCTACGCCGTGTGCGTCTGATCGTCTATTTCCTCCTGTGATGAAGCTTTTTGTAACAATAAGCAATGATTTTTATACACAATATATAAAATGTTGTATATTGTATACAGAAATTTGTACATATTAATTATGTCTTTATATAATAAATAAAATAATACAACAGTTTTGTTGTTTCGTATCTACCGAGTGTTTTGTTCTATTCTCCATGCAGACACAGAGCAGCGCCACAGACTGTTCTGTGTCTCTGCATGGAGAATACAGACACAGAACAGTAGTTGTGCTTAAGCCACGTTTAAAACTATACGCGTTTTATGTCATTTTCGTTAGATCGAGACGATCTATTAACGTAAAAATTCAGATAACTCTACCAGTGTCTTGATATCCAATTAAGATATAATTATTTGAAGAAATAAATTTGATGCTAAGTGTAATCGAAAAATAACGTAAAAGCGATTCAATTTGAAGACCACGGGAAATTTTATTTTGTGTTTCTATTCAATTTGAACGTAGAATAGGCTGAGTGGGAACTCGCCATAGACATGGTTACTTTTCTATGAACTTGTGAGTAAGTATGCAGCTTTAAACAAACCGCATTTTATTTATTATAAATCTATTATAAATATTAAAAGGTTTATTGAAGAAATAAACTTCAAATTGTGTAGAATCCGTAACCATAAAGTCAGCAACAACGACGCCAGCACAGAGCGGCACGGGCAAACAATAAAACTCACAACGGACGCGAACTTCACAGTAAATCTCCCGGCGACGCAGGTGATCCGTCTTGTAATGAAGAAAAGTGCGCCCTCAGGATGTTTTATCGCCGATCTGTGTAATTAAAACGTTACCCAAAGGAAATGCCCGGTAATAACAATAAATCCGGCGCGCCGCCGGATGCTGTCCGCCGGCCGGTGCCGATTAGCTGTACTTAACTTGGCGTTATATACGTTTACTTATCTCATGTTTGTTTTAATGCAAGTAGTATTGAGTGGCGCCGGCTCATTGGCTAAACAGAGCGCTGCCTTCAAAGCGAAAGGTTACTAGGTTCGATGCCGACCACAAGCAAACAGACTGGTGAGTTTTTAAGTTGAGTCAGAATAAATGATTCGCTCCGTGCCCTTCGATAGCGCGTTAGATCGTCGCACCCCGGACGATGTCATCTCGTCCTTGGCCACGGTCGTTAGCAGTCCCGACAAGCAATGACCGACCTTATCCTCCTTGCATGAAGGACTCAACGTCCAAACCCCTAGTTCTAAAATAAAATAAATGTAAAGTAGGTTATGTTATGGCTCAACAATGGGGTGATGAAAAACCTAACACAAAAATACATAATACAACATTTAATATTCCTCTTTCAACAGCTAGACAATAATGATTTTCCTGTTCTGGATCAGTGCTTTTAATACTAATCTATGGACAACTACTAGATATTTCAAATCAGTTAGTTTCATTTTAGATGATTTCACTAATCCACACGTGATAGTAAACCTTAATGTGTGTCACTGAGTCGTATTTGCTTTGGAAAATAGATTTAGAGTCAGAACACATTTTTTCCCCTCTTGCGACGTGGAAGAGGTACGAAATGCATGACGCACAGCCACGCACCCATGCGTACGGGTAGTGTGGGGCTAAAAACCACTAAAAAAGTCCCCCTGAAGAAAATGACGGATCGGCAGGTGCTGCTAGCTGCAATGATGTGACAGCTTCACCAAACGCGGCCGGACAGCACACGAGGGTGCCGACGGCGTCTTACATTTGTCTTATCAGGCACGAAAACGGACCGAAAGAGTACGGTGTGGTGGCTTAGTTAGGCCTTACTGATGGGTTGATTACTAAGCTTAATTAGTCATTAGTGTCGTTGTCTTCTATAAGGCTTTCTACTGCCGCTGTAAGAGCGTCAGGCGGATCAGTTAGTATATTCCGCGACCAACGGATAATATAGTTTCTAACGCACCGTGCATCCGTGACTTTTGTGCATTTTTTAAAATTTTTGTGAATGATTTAGTCAATACCCAGTTCAATCGGAGTGGCATGGATGAAGACCAGGGATATGTAATTCATCGCCTATTTTATGCACGTTTTATAGATTCTGCGCTAGTTGCGCAGTGACAATTTGCTTTGTTTACTCAACATAGCGTCGAGGCGTGCTCGGTAGAATATTGCAGCTGTCCTAACCCGCTCAATATAGTCTCTAAAGCGGATATTTCTATCGAGCGTGATGCCCAAGCGTTTATAATTAAATAGACACGAAATGTTCGCGTTTAACATTCGGAGGGGGGGGAGCGCCAAGTTCTACGTCTTGTAGACTCCTACTCTTACTATATTTAAAGTGGATAGCTGCTGACTTTTTGGGGTTAACCTCTATTCTCCAAGTACGGATCCATCGATCCAGTTCATTAATAGCCGCGGAGATGGGTGGGTTTTGAGTACTTTCCTCGTAAGCACATCGCAGTGTCGTCCGCAAGTTGATTGCAGACTCCTGGATTCGAACAAGGTATATCGTTTGTGTACGCGGAGTACAGAAGGGCAAGAGGGTGGAGCCTTAAAGAACTACCGATCTGATTCATCTCCTCGTCGAGTATGTCTTCTTGTGTCTGTATACAAAGAGCCTACGACTAATGTAGCTATGGATGGTGTGAACAAGACGATCTGGGACTTAGAGGGAATGAAGTTTATAAATAAAACCTGCGTGCCATATCCTGTCAAAGGCCTTAGCTATATCGAGAAAGACAGTTATGGTTCTCTTCTTGGTTTTAAAGCCCTCCGTGATGTATTCGATTAGGCGAAGGGCTTATTGTGGGAATGAGTATTTTGGGCGGAAACCTAATTCTTCATGTATTATAACCTCTTTCCAGACGAGGTACTCGCTTAGGCGAATTTTAAGAACTTTCTCAAACAGTTTTCCTAGACCGCTCTAGTGGCTAATTGGTCTAGCTGAACTGGCTGGGACATCGCAGGATTTCCCAGGTTTATAAATGCCGATTAACTCCATCTCTTTCCAGATGGGAGGAAAGTAGTAGTTTTTAAGACACGTATGGAATATTGCGATCAGTAAGCCCAGGGGCGATAGAAGAAAGCATTTGATTGCTATATCGTTGATATCATTCAGGCCCGGTGCTTTATGCTTTTAAGGTCTTTGACCAACGTTTGGACTTCACTGAGTGAGACGGGTGACAGATCATCTTTGGGGTCGGGGAAACTTTGTGTCTGACCCCTTCCTCGATGCGGTGTATATGATCTATGTCGTGTGGTGGAGAAGCGTAAGAACATTGGAATTCTATACTATCCGCTATGCACTTTGCTGCGCCCACGTTGTCGAGGGCGATAGTATTATCGGATTTTTTGAGAGAGAGGGGGGGATAAATATGTACCCTTTTGATTTAAGCGCTTTGATTACTTGCCAAAATACTTGGTGGTTGGGCGAGATTTCCTCCATGAAATTGCTCTATTTATTATTTCGATCTTCCTTTATGCGAACCGTCAGAAGCGTTAGAGGGCACGCTCTCTAGTCTTGTATTCTACGGAGGGTATACGTTTGCGTGGCGCAGATCTACGTTTTCAATTATTATCAGTTCGAGAACGTCGGTAGGCAGTTTCCGGCGGTCAAGCATGCCTGGACCGTCCGCACTTGCTTCTGAACACTGTTCTGACATGGTTGGTAAGAGTACCTATAACTATGTCTATTTCATCGATAGTATCTATGTCATTTGGAATGCTATTAAATGCGAGAGCGTCGATTTCCTTAAGCGCGATCGACACCAGTCCATTCCAGCCTGTTATTTCAAAGATGGGATTGGGGCACCCACTGGCGGGAGGGCCCATTCTCAGCAGTATGGGACGGTGGTCTGCAATGAAGTATCTTGATACAAATTCAGTTAAGGGCGATGCCATTTGTTAAGGCAGTGTCCATCGTGGAGAGTCTGTGCGTGAGTACGTTAGGGTATTGTGTCAACGTAGAAGGCGTGATAACTTTGATGTCTAATTTCTCTTCGAGTCGTTCAAGTTTATTTCCGTTGCAGTTCGCTACGGGATATACCCACTTAGGGGTTTTGCATGTGAAATGGCTGAAAAGGAGGACGGCATCCCTAGGGCGAGGAAAATTTCTAGGTCGCTCCCGAGTAACTGTTTTTTGGCTCGCAGATAGACCGAGACTATGGCAAGTGAACCGTGGCCGGTCATAGCAAGTTTACATCTTGTACCTTTATATTAGCAACTGATAGAAGGTCGACTGGCCAGCAGTATAAAGAGCGCTTGCAATGTACCGCGATACCCCCTTTCCTAGTGTAGGTTCTGTCTTTCTGTAGTTGCGAATTTCAAACTTTTTTGCAAAACCTGGGTCTGGTTCAGGAATGTTTCCTAGACTAACTATTACTAGTCCATCTATTTCGTACTCAGGCATAGATTTATTTAATTCCGAAATGTTCCGAAATGTGTGTATATATAAACACACATTTCGGAACATTTCGAAACAAACACACACACATACCCACACACATGTATGTGTGTATGTGAATATATTATGGTGTGCGTATGGTGAATATCACAAGTGAGCTAGATGTACATATACGCGCTAGTACTTTGAAAAGTTCGAAAAATGGAATCCCATATAACTTATGCGCAAAAGGTGACATCGTGACATCAGGCCACAACTTTTCATACGGATTCACTGGCACAATATCTAACAAAACCATTTTATTTATGGACAAAATTTATTTGTTAAAGTTGGTTATGCGTTTTTATTGTTTTTTCTGTCTAATATATGTTAGTTGATAATTATATATTGTAATGATAATGTATAACAAACACCCTGGTCGTCATTCTTGTGAATTGCTGCCCTATATTATAATCTTACAAAAACAAATAAATGTTGTGTTTAGTGACAACTATTCAATCTTCGTCAATTGATTTCGTGCTCAATATACATTTTCTTTCTACTGTGCATGTTCTATCTATTTTATTCAACGTTTCGACACATCTTTTACAATTTCCTACTTAAACTCTCTATAATGACTTTAACATATTGATTCATTACTCATTGTACAGTCGTTAGCCTTTCGTAGAGATTTCATCACGTGCTCTGTGGCACCTTTCATTTTCGACGGCGGTCAGAGAGACGGCGATTTGTACATTAGAGGTTACGAATGTACGGTACATCTCATTCGAATGCTAATAGAAACACAACGGACAATCGGCAGAGAACCAGATGACTTGCACGCTAGCTCCGCGAAGCTATACAATAAGCGATGCCCGTTGAATAACTCATGAGCGTTTTTAATGGCATAAAGTAGATGGATGACTTTCGGTATTAACATATTTGCTATGGTCCATTGTAGCGATACGTATGCGGTAAAATATCTAATTACTGCCTGAGATCCGGTACGAATCGATTTTCTACATCGTCTGTTTGTTATTGTTCCATTCCATTATGATTGATGAAATGGAACTATTGGATCGTAATCGTTATGGGTTTTATTTCGGAAATGTACCGTACTAGCGACACACGACTTAATTAGTGCCATTTTACAATAAATTACTTCCTCTTCCATATAGATCCCATCGTCATATCATTTCCGTCCTTGCTTTCAATTTTGATCTGCCATTGGGTATGTTTTCAATTTTTGATCCGACATCAGTTATTAACCTAATTCTATTCTCAACTGTGATTGCTGATCCACTCTAGGTTCCAATTGAATTCCGTCGTCGATTCCGGTGCCGACCATGCGGTTCCACTATCGACTATGACCTCATTTTCATTCTGAAACGCATTTCACTCAATTTCGAAAACTTTATGGTGTTATAACCCATATCTTAACCAAAATTAGCGACCATATAGATATAAACAAGGGAATTTAGTTTATTTGGTTATGGCTATTTAGACAATTTTTCGTTTTATTTTTTTTTTTAAATTTGCCGCATAAAAGTAATTTAATAATAAAGAAATATGTATAATTTACAATTTAAATTCTATATTAAATATTTACTAGCTTTCGTCCACAGTTCCACCTGTGTGTGCAAAAGAATGAAAATGTTAATCTTTTATTCCGGTCACAGACGCTGTCATTCCGCTCTCCATTCTGACGCCAGTACCATACTTGATTACAATACTGCTCTCGTTCCAGTCCCGTGTTCGATACCGATTGCGGTTTCGCCTTGAGGCAATTCTTATTAAATCATCCCAGAGGAACACATAACTCTTATCCCGAAACAACATTGTGGCTTATATTATAATACTCGACACTGCCACCAATTTTATTATCATAATTTAACGATTTTTATTTAACGCTCTCGCTCTCACTCTTGTCCTACTCGCGATTCTAAGGGTTGATGCTGATTTTAACTCTCAAGATCTGACATTGCCGGTACCAATATTCGATTCGTATACAAAAGTGCATAAAATTAATATTAGTGTATACCGTAATATGGCAAGTAAAAAAAAACTGAAACTAACAATCATATAAAACGGATCATTGACTCTCAAGTTATAAGCGCACAAACTGACAGACAGAGGGACCGACTGATAGAGAAACGCTGTTTTATAGCACGCAAAGACAGATGAGTCTGCTTCAATCGTTATCAAATGAATATTCTACTACAGCATAAGCTATGTAATATGTACACATTAAATTATAATTAACGCCTAATTTTAATTCCGTTCTCTCACTTTTTGGTTGTGTGATATTCACGTACTTCGTTTCATATCAAAGTTTTGACTCAGCGCGCGAAAAGTATTATAACTTTAAATAACTAATTATATGGAATTATCGATAGATATAAATCAGCGTATCTGAAAGTAAACCAGAACGATATATGCATATATCGACGGTTTGTGCGTTTGCTTCATTTAATCGATAACTACGTCCTTATAATAGCAGTTGAAAGCTCCGTATCTAATTGTATGCATAATTATTTTGGAATTAAGGGATTTATGCTATGAAAGCTTCTATGAATGTCTAATGTTGAAATGATTATATGCACCATAAGCCATATATGGTGTCAGTTTTCAAAAAATACTTAAAGTATCCATACATAATTATTTTGACCTAATGGAGTCCATTAAAAGTGATTTTCCTTTGTCGGGGACAAGGAGTCCACGTCTCCGGAGCTCGTCCTCGAGCCATTTGTCACGGGAGTCATTTGTACTTGTCGAATCAGGGCCATTAGG
>BGZK01003139.1:0-31261 GCA_005406025.1 Eumeta japonica
TTTTTAGTGTAGTAGCATCTTCGTCTATTCGGTTCCATAGGAACTTATGTCGGAATTGTAAGGTACGAGGTCGGCAGCGGCAATGTGCATCCCATTAGAGAGGGACACGCGAGCGAGGAGATGACGGTGAGGAATTTTATACGTATAATACTAGTTGTACGGGTGCGCGCTCTTTACGATCGTGAACGTAATTATTAATAATGGTAAAGGGGAATGCTAAGCCGCCACAGTCACTCCGGCCCTGGGTACACACGTTAAAACGATAACATGCAATAACAATAATGCTTAGGTTAAGGGATTAGTTATAAAAAGTCGGTGTTTTAGTGTTATAAACAGTTTCAATAAAAAAAATTGTGCCTTTACTTATGTACGCGCGTGGGAAGTTATACTTCTTTGACATCATTAAAAAAATATTTTTTAATTGCATACAAATAATTAATTACAATAAAATAATAAAAGGAATGGAAAAGGATAGTCAACACAGTCAATAAAGTTCAGTTTAAATTTTAAAATATAAATAAATAAGTATTTATTTTCTTACATTAAATGTAACATAAATTTTCTCATTATTCGAAATGGGCAGCTTCAACCTGTTAATTTTGTGTTACACTGATGCGCGCGCATCTTAAAATTTCACTCTCATCATTTTTTCATAACGCGCCTAAAAAAGTATAACTTTAATAAAACAGCCTTTTACAATAAAATTTCATTTGTTTTACTTCATTTCTTGCGTATTTTATGTTTGCATATCGTTAGTAAATGCAACACAGGCATAACAACTATGCAAATATCTTAAAGACAATAGTAGGGAATAACCTGCACATCGTTCAACAAATATTATTCATCTTGTGTCTTACACTACTAAAATTTCATCCAAAACTGAACTGGTGGAGAAATATAACTTTGATGCTGTGCCCACCCCAGATACCAGATACCGTCATGTGTCCATTTACAACGCCGTCGTTAGATTCTAAAAAAACAAAATAAAATACAGTACACGATTAAACAACTTCACGTACAATTTGCAAGCATTTAACTGTCACTGTTAACTAATATCAAATGTCAGTTTTTTCTGATTTGCCATTTTGCCATTTCCCAAATCGATAAATCGATGCCGAAGTTTATCAGAACGGTTACCAGAAATTATTATTCCAAGAAAATCAAAATCAAAAGTATCTGTATTTTTTAGGTAAAGAAATTACACTTGAAATACGTCATTAATAAATTCATTTCGACATTACCGCCCATTCCAAATGCTGATTAACCGAGAGGAGAATGGGCAAGAAAGTCAAGACTTGCTCTTTTACTCATCAATACAAAGGATTTAGTAATTTATGATATAGTCGACATATAAAAATAATATAAAATAAACTGATAGGCAAGCAGCTCAATCCCGGGGGCTTTTTTCATTAAGATATTCCAACACGGTATAACAGCCCTTGCCATATAACTTTCTTTTAACGAAACGTTTAAACACAGCAAATGGCACATTTTGAATTTCAGATGGGATCTTATTATAAAAGCGCACACAAGGGGTCATTATTCAATAATGTTTTTAGCAAATCAGAGAAAATGTCATGCGTGATAATTCCTTAATCATTTTTAATAGCTTTTGCTTTGTCTACATTAAGAAAAAAAAAGTTATAACAATCATCCATTACTCTTCCATTTATCATCGGTTACTTTTCGATTTTTTCCTAGTGACTAATGGTAACATTAGTGCTGCATCGAAAGATTTTATTTAAGTACTATTTATTAGTTGCATAATAACCTAACTAGTAGTGAAAAATGAATAATGTGTAAATGCGGCACGGTCTGGCATTCCCCTTTAAGTTGAAAGTCGGTAGTGGGTTGGCAGACTACATAATATTGACCACATATACGATTCCTTATTTGGTAGACGCGCCCGTCGTGTATCTGACGCGGTCGCGGCTGGGGGCGTCGTGGCGGGGGTGCGTCGAGGCGGCGGGCGGGGCAGCTGCGCGATGCGCCGGCATAGATGAATATGAATATATAGAGATTCGAAGGTCGCACCGCCGCCGGCGGTGTGGTGGCGCGCCGCGCCGGCCTGCGCCTACTCAACAGATTTTAGTTTTAATTTGCGAATGGTAACGGTTAAATACTGTGCAGATAAAGCCAAAAATTAATAGAAATATGTATAAACTTATTTACAAAAAAATTAGTTAAAAATGGAAAATAAAATAATTCTTAAAAATTGGAAACGGAGCTCATTTTTTCAAACCTTGTCTTATCGCTATTGCTCTAAAGTTCGTCTATCAAATTTCGTTCATCAATAAATAGAGTGGCTATTAGAGTTAGGTATTTCAAAACCTGCGGATTGCTCCGATTTCGCTTCGCCTATCGCCCGCGTCGTAAAGAACGACGAGTCGGTTAGACTGCGCAGACTACTTCGTCACGCTCATTTGTTTTTTCAATTAAATCTATCGATGACATACCATCAGTTCGAGTTAGATGAGAACGGTCAAAATTTTATATGTCTAAACACTGATAGTGATCTTTTTAAATGTATGCGGTTAATTTCAACCTTTCGAGGTTGATTTCGGCAATTCTCAGAAGGCGATGGGAAGTTTTCTGGCGAGACTAGTGGGAGTTCTGTGTTTTTTTGATTACGGGGAAAAATAGACAGAAACGTCTTCAACGATTGAATGAAGTTTTGCGTAGGTGCCAAAATGCGGAGTTGACACTACACAAATAAAAATACTCGTTTCTTCAAGAGAAAATAACTTAGGTTAGGTTAATAAATAAAAATGAAGTTAAAAAATCAGATAAAGTGAGAGCGATATCAGAATATCCGGTTCTAAAAAATTTACATGAATTACAGATTTTTGGGGTTAGTTAATTATAAAAGATAGCTTATACCCTAATACAAATTCCTATTACAATAGAACACGAAATACGTATAGAATCGGCAACATGGCATGGTATTTAAGAAAATGAAATCGGTGCTAGCCTCAGACGGAGTACTGGTACGACCCTGATCACGACTAATGTACGCAGGCCGCCGCACGACGTACTGTTAGGGCGAGGGCAGGGCGCGCCAAAGGAAAGATGCAAATTCATAAAGAAGCTAGGTACAGCTGTTATTTTTGAGTTTGCGGTCTTCATCAATTTTTGTACGGCGGGTCTGGACCGTTCGTTTGACGCTCGGATCACAAACAACATTATCATTAACGAATATCGATATTCGGACTTAATAAAGGCGTTTCCGAAGTTTCCGCTAACGGACTACAGTGCTATGAAATATTTCTCTCGGCCTTCAATTGTTTAAAATTGAATACGGCCCAGAGTACAGAAAATAAGGTGGATTATTTATCCGCGAGCGACGGAGGCGGCGACGACTGTAGGGCGGACGCCGGCCTCGAACGGGCCGCCTGTGTCAACTTATTTTAGAGAAACTACGCGTAATGCTGGATAGTCAGAAGCAGAATAGCCCTTCGTATGGTGTTTTGAAGAAAGTTATAACTTAAGTTTTTAAGAGCTGGTGAATAGAAAAACTAAAAACCCTTTATTAAAATCTTTCAAGAGTGTCGTACGCAACATCAACAACGATTCATCAATAATAAGCAAAAAAGTATTATAAAGAACAGTATCTATCTAAGACAAATGAAAACCAAAAGAAATATGTAACTGTTTAACGTATTATGGTGCGATTTCGTTTTTTCCTCTGTTTCAAAAATATTTAAAAAATGAAGCATAATATTACACAGCCTTTAAAACAGACAACTATTTAAAAACTTTGTATCAAAAACAGAAAATTTAATATAAACAAAATTTCGGAAGTTACAAATTAACGCGTGATTAATGTAAATATATATATATAGCAAAAACAGGTGTTGTTTTGAAACAGATACAACGAACATATTTCGACCTTTAAAAAGTAAGTTTCATTAAGATCGGTAAAACCTTTTTAAGTTCTAAAAGAACATGCAGACAAAGAAACTGATAAACAGACATCATTTGCGCAATCACGTGCTGTTACTGTATACTAACTTTCATTAAGGTCGATGAAACCTTTTCAAGTTATAAAAGAAGATACAGGAAGATAACAAACAGACATTAGCCTATCCTATGTGCAATCACATATTTTTAGTGTATGTCAATTTATATTAAGATTGGTGAAACATTCTTTAAGTTAAAAGAATTTACAGACAGCCAGACTTATCATTTATGCAACAGGGTTACGGAAAAAATAATTGATTTGTCGAATAAGAATAATTTACTTTCGGATAAGTCATTTAGATTTGTTAAAAATAGAGGAACGACTGATGTTTTTAGTGTTATAACTGAATATATTTATAATAATTTAGATATGAATATTCCGACGATAGTACCTAGCTTTTCTTGCCATTGCTAAGTTAACACAGTCCAGCACCCTATTTTATGAAATATTTTTGAAGCACACAGGATAAGAGGTGTTCGGTTGGAGTTACTAAAAAGCTATTTGAATAATAGAATATAATATATTTGGAATTTAGTAAAATAGAAATTAATAATAGAAATAGGTCTGTCTCATTATAAAAAAAAAAGGATTTATTTCATATAAAAGCTTTAGTTATAATACATTACTGTGAAGTATTTTAATGCGCTTCTTATAATTTTGAAATGTTTAGTTGTTAATAAAAAGTGGGTAGAAACAAGCTAATTATGGAGTTATTACAAAAAATAATATAATTTTGCTTCTTATGGGGTTACTCTTTTTTATATTGTTAATTATTTCGTATAATTTCTTGGATTTCACTTTGGATAGTCCTATATGTACAGATGACAACATCTATATACGATATATATGTGTGTGTGTGTGTGTTTGCGCGTGCGTGCGTGCGTGTGTGTGTTTGTATGTGTATGTATGTATGTGTCTGTATTTTGTAGTTAAATAAATAAAAAATTATTATTTAAAAAAATAAGCTGGAAATCGAACCCGTGCGTAATTTATCGGTTGCTAATTGTATAAACATTATTAGCGTAGAATAAATTAAGGAAATGGCACTAAATGTAATAGGTATTTTAATTTCACATACTAATATTTAAGGAAATTGGAATCCTAATCCTGGCATCTCAATTCATTTATGAAAATTTATTATATGTAAAAATAAATTTAGAAATGTTTAAAAGAAATAATGGTCGACATAAACTCAATAACAGAAAAATATACTGATTTCATATGTTAGTTAACTAAATAAAGTCTACAAATTCATTTAGAGTGCTCTGTGTGCGCATATTCAATAAGGTTCCTGTAGATATACAAGATTTACCCCTATACAAATTTAAGAGTGTTATTAAACAATCACTCAGTAAAAAAGGATATTATACAATTTTTGAATATTTAGAAAACAAATATCCATGGGTATGAGTGGCTCGAGTTCTTACCGGGCTGTTTCGTTCTTAATGGTTTTGTGTTTATTTTGACAATGTATGAGCAAATTAGAAAAGAGCTACCCTTAAGTTTCTTGCTCGTTCTTCTTGAGAGAAAAATACCTTTCGAAAGAGCGGTTAAGTGTAAATTCACAAAAAAATATGACGTATTTCAAGTGCTATTTTGTAACCTATGAAATAAAGATATTTTGAATTTGAATTTAAATATTAACTACTAGTTGTGACTTTAATTTCAGCAGTCTCTTTTGGTTCCAAAAATTAGGCAGCACTATTTCGTTATGAGAGCCGTCAGAATTTAATCTCAGTTTCGCGGAGTTAGTTAAAATCAACAGAATGATTCGTCAGCGCCATCTATAGCAATAAATGCACAACTTCTTAATAATAGTATGCTTCCAGGGAGAATGGAGTAAGAGTCACTTGCTTTTCCACAAAGCTACTAGATGTCGCCATGTGAACATGTTTTTTAAAATACTGTAATTAACGGTTTCATGAAATGAAACAAAAAAAATAATAAATATGTATAAAAGTGAGCCCCTATGATAAACGTATGCGGGATTAAAAGATTTTTAATTAATTGTACCAAAAACCTTTCATGTAAAGTATTTGCCAAAACTCACAAGCTCATAACGCTTCATGTTAAAAGTTATTAGATTTCATGAAAAATCGAGCCTCTAACTCTACGAGGCCCTAACTCTGTAAGCCCTACAACTTAGTAAAATTATGGCTGTTTCATAGAACTATTGCATGCAGGCTGATTGCTTGACACAATACTAAGATCCGTGACAATTTCTCGCTGTAAGTCCAGAGTGTCTATGCCTTCCCAAAGTGGTCCAGGTGGACCCCCAGGGGTCCACGGGAGACTCGACGGGGGTCTACGTTGGGCGTAATAAAAAATGAGAGTCCACAATCGTAAGCGGGGGTGCATGAAAATTAATTTGGTTTCGATAGTGAAGAACTAAAATGTTGACTTGACTTCTCTTATCAATATAGGCAGATAATATTTTAAGAAGCTCAGCGACTGTTACTTGTAAAAACTTGCATATTCCATATTCAGTACAACGCGTCGAGACTTGTCGTTGCCGCGCCGGCCGCCGTCCCGTCCGCAACGCTTGTTCAGACGTGCAAATTAATACGACTTGTGGTGTATGTGCTTGCAATCTTGCATGAACATATTTGATTCTTCACTAATATAAATACGAATGTCAAGGATAATCGTTACTCATTTGTTTCTGGAATTTCATAAAGAAAAGTGAATCGATATTAGTGTTGGCCAGTGACTGAATTTGTTTCCAGACTTTCGAAAAGAAAAGTAAAGTGAATCGATATTAGTGATTGCCAGTGTCGGAAAAGTAAGTACCTACCTGCCTATTTGTTATATGCATATAGTTTTAAGCCGAGAAAGATTGAACTTATCGTCCCTACTTTATTTTTACAGAAATATATTAAAATATAATAAATGAAATAATAATTTTATATCACATTAAAATAAGTTCAGCCGTTTTCATAAAACTCTATTATGGATCTTAGCGATTTATTGCTTTTAATAATTAGAAACAGTTTGCAGCCGGAACTTTGTTTATTTCATAATATTTATAATAATTGATTAATCATATTATGTTAAAATAGCCATATCCTGTTGAGTTCGAATCGCCTTAAGATTACTAAAAAAAAGTTTTTTTTTTTATTTATTTACAGGTAGGTAATTGATACAAAACATGGCCGAATCTAAGAAGTGTCGTCAGTACAGTGTTGAATATTTAAAATTTGGTTTTCTTCCATCAAAGGCAGACAAACGATTGCCCACATGCCTTTTATGCAACAAAGTTTTGAGCAATGACTCTATGAAACCATCAAAGCTGGAAGATCATCTAAGGGTGTCATCCTGATAAAATAGGTAAAGATTTGAAATATTTCCAAACATTAAAGGAAAAATATGAAAAGAGACCACCGTGCACAGTACTCTTCAACGTCTGAAAGCAACGATGATGGCTTGCGGGCATCTTACAATATCTCATTACTTATAGCAAAATCTGGAAAACCGCACACCATTGGAGAACAGTTAATTTTACCTGCTGTTGAAGAGGTTTTAAAACTGTTCTGCACAAATCTTCATTTGACATACTCAAAAGAATTCCTTTGAGTAACAACACTGTACAAAGACGTATTGATGAAATGAGCTCTGATGTTGAAAGTTTCTTGTGTGATTATCTACGAACAACTCATTTTCTATTCAACTGGACGAGTCAACTTTACCTGGCAATGAAGCATTATTATTGGCATATGTTCGATTATGGGCGAAGAAATTCATGAAGAGCTACTATTCGCGAAAACTTTGAAGACGGACACTAAAGGTGAATCAATATTTAATGTTTTGAGTGATTTTTTTAAAGAAAAATCGATTCCATTCACAAACGTTATTTCGGTGGCAACAGATGGAGTTCCTGCCATGGTCGGGCGATATCGTGGGTTTATAAGCCATCTTAAAAGAATTATACCAGAGGTAATTGCGATTCACTGTGTTATCCACCGACAACATCTAGTAGCGAAAAATTTGAGTGATAGATTGCACCAATCGCTTCAATTTGTGATTAATGCAGTTAACAAAATAAGAAGCAATGCATTGAATACGCGTTTATTTGCACAATTGTGCGATGAAAATGATGAAGACTTCCAACGATTGCTGTTACATACCGAAGTACGCTGGTTGTCGAAAGGTGCATGTTTATCAAGATTTTATTTACTTTTTGACTCAGTTTTAGAGTTTTTGGAAAGTAAAGATCCTGATTTAAAAACTTGATCAATTTTAAAGCAGACATCGCGTATTTGACAGATTTGTTCAAAAAATTTAATGACCTCAACTTACAATTACAAGGGACAGCCTCAATTTAATAAAACAAAGAGTGTAATTTCAGCTTTTCTTGGTAAATTGAAATTTATGAAGGAAAATATTGGTCGGCGCGAATTTTCAGTTTTCAAACTTGTCGCAGGTAGAATGCCTTGATGAAGATATTCAGACATACGTTCAACATTTGATTGCCCTGCATGATGATTTTAAATTCAGATTTGAAGATATTCTGTCGATGGAAATACCACCATGGATCATAAATCCATTTGATGAAACGGAAGTGGAGAATGTGATATTACAAGAGGAGCTACTCGAGCTTAGCACTAATGAGGAGCTGAAAGTGACATTTAAAAGAGGGTATCAAAAATTATGAAATACGAAAAATATCCTGGACTGTGGGGAATTGTGTAAAAGCTTCTGATAGCGTTTCCCTCCTCATATCTCGTCGAAAAAAGTTTTAGTGCCGTTACAAACTTATTAACAAAAAAAAGGAGCAGATTGAATATCACAGAAAGGGGAGATTTACGGTTATTTCTTACAAAACTCAAGCCAAATATTGATAATTTGCTGTCAATCCATCAAGTACATCCCTCTCATTAAAATTATATTTTTTTGTAATTACCATTGTAGAAATTACATTACGTTATAAGTGTTTAATTTTAATTATATTACGACTGTTATAACAATAATAATTAATAGTGTAATAATTTATATATTTAAATAAATACCTACAACACAAGGAAATATACTACTTTTTACCACTCCGAATGGGACGTTTTCTAAATAAAATTTGTGAGAATTGATTGGTTCTTGTGCTGTGAGTCACTGTAGATTTCAAAAAGTAAAGTTGGATGGAGTCACTTTTCGATTGGCCAACTGCTTTTGACATCCACTCACAGCACAATCAATTAAAATTTAATTGAAAATTTGTTTAGTCGACTTTATTATCAAATAATTAACCCTATCAAGCAATCAATTCTAACCTTTTTTCGAAAACTGTTAATTCGTCGTTAAAACTCAGCCACAACGCAAGTTTTCATAGATAGATTTAATTTTCACTTTTTTTTCGAGATTTAGAAATTGGTAGTGATGTAGCTGCAGGGGGTCCACCGGATCCAGCAAAATTTTGAAAGTGGTCTATGACATAAAAGAGTTTGGGAACCACTGGTCTATGCGATGTCGACGTGCGAAATATTGCTCCCGTCATAAATTTATACTGATGTAAGTAATTTATGAATAGCTTATATCGGGTCCTTTCTCAAAAGTTACTTACATTTTAGAGAACACATTTATAATATAGTATATATTAATTGTACACTATAGTAATATATATCTTTAAGTCTTTCAACCATTCAACAATAAAATTTCCATTTATTAATTTTTCTTAGACGCGATAATTGTAACTGCAAAACATAATAAATAAAAATATTTGTTATGTTTGACATATATCAGGACAGACAGTGAAATCAGAATTTAAATAGAGGTCAGGATCAATTTCAGAATCGTGATTGAAATAGACATCACACAATATAAAAGTTGAAAGAATACATTCTATCTACATCCGGGCGAAGCCGCAGGCGAAAACTAATCTATAAAAATAAGAAACTGTTCATCGGTAAGCGAATCACCAATCTGACTTATTTAATTTCTTAATATCCGTAATAGTCCTAATAAAGTTATAAGGGAAAGATAAATTATAAAATATTCCTAGAAAATTTGAAAATTCGCGGAAAATTGAAAGAGCTTTTTCTAAAGGTTTTTTGTATGAATTCATGACCATAACCCACGCTTTGAACAAAATATATACGTAATCCTTTTTTTTTGTTCGCAATCAAAAGCGACTCCGGCAATGAGATTGATATTGATCGATACAAAAGATGTAGAAATTTGAATGAACCAGCCAAGATCATGTCAGACCATGCTCACTGTAGAGTTCCGAAGCCGTTGTTACTACAAAGAAATGCACTACAAATGAAAGAACTACGTTGTTATACCTTTGTCCATGTGTTCCACACACAATAAGTATAAGCACTTTAGTCACTTATAACTAGAGAAACAAGTAGCTATGTCGACTATTCTTCTTAAAAGTGTTAACTAAAACGCACCAGCATAAGAGCATATCTTCATGGCACTTACGTCTTTTTGTTGAGAAACGCAGTTTTTCGGCAATAACTCAAAAACGGTACATAATTCATATTCAAAACAATTTTCGTTCAAAGTATTATTAAGCGCTGCCTGTGAAAATTTTTTCATATTTTTTTAATAACGATTCAAACAATACCGGGGAGGGGGATACAATCTAGGCTACTTTCGGAACGAACATTTTCGAAAACAATTAATGAGTAAATTGGATAAAAACTCTAGAATGTTTTTAAAAGAACCATCAAAACATGTGGCACACGTTGATGTTTGCTCAAAAAAAAACATTTGAAAACTACACTATAAAAATCATCAATGTACATTTTATAGGTTTTGAGTAAAATGTTTATGACGTACTGATGGATATGACGAATCTATAAGGGTTCGGTTTTTGCTATTTTAGCTCAGAACCCTAAAAATGAATATATGTATATTTGACACCTATGCCTGTTTATACCATTGACTCAATGACAGTCAAACTTTGATGAAATATTGAAGTCAATTAAAAAATTAGTACTTATCTCGGGTTTTATCCGCATATTTACACTTCTAAACCGAACTACTCACTGAACTCTAAAAATTCATTGAATAATAGATGGCTACACTTTTAAACCGATTTCAAAATAAAAAGGTAGGAGGTTCTTAATTCGATTGTACTTTTTTTATATTTGTTACCTCGGAACTTTCCACTGGGTGAAGCAATTTTCATAATTCTTTTGTTATTTGAAAGTTGATACTTCCCGTGTGGTTTCATTTCAATTTGGTTTAGTTCTGATAATGGCGTCCATGAGAAAATCATAAAAATCTTAAATTTACATTAAGTATGTGCGCGATAAATGGACGAATAACTCAATATCACGTCAACCGACTTCGATGATTTTTTTTTTATTCGAAAAGATGTGCTTTAAGGGTAGTTTGATGAGAGTTTGATTAGGTTCTGATTATGGGATCCATGACAAAGTAACGGAACTCTTCAATTCTTAGAACAAATTAACAATACTCGGCCGAATCTTTTATAGGCAATTATGACGTTTATGGATCTAATGTGATGTCGATAAGAGTAGCACAAAACTGGTTCAAGCGTTTTCAGTCCGGTAATTTTGATGACAAAGTTGAAAACCTCGCTATGGGCGACCTGTTACGGATAGTCGGTGCTATTTTGGAAAAAGTAGATTAAGATTGGCATATTAGTTCTTATATCGTAACAACTGAAAAGCTAGAGATTGACCGCAAAACAGTTAAACAGTTTTGACTCATTTGAAAAAGCTGCAAGTTTCATCAATATCAGTTAATACTTTTCAAGATATGGACTAATACGGATACGTGAGACGATTTCGCTTATTGATATGAGCTACGGGTATAGATTCAAAGGGAAAGCATCTCAAAACATTTGTGAGATATGTAGTGCATGTAATAAAATCATAAAATCAAAATGACCGAAAATGAACTGGCCTCATGGTATAAATTCATGGTGAGACCTAAAATTAATAAAATTGAAAAACCATCCGATACCGAGCAATTACATTCGACACCGAATATTATTACTCTATAGACTTTATCACACCTCGTTCGTCTTGAGATTGATTAGCACGCTTTATGGGAACATATTCACACATCCGGCTCAATCTTTCTACCTTTCGCGTCTGAGTCTCAACTGCCCATGCATGGCGTTGCCTTTCGCAGTGCTCGTCAAGTCTCTTTTTGCAAACAATGTTAGATTCGGGCTTATGAATTTATGGTTTTATTAGCAGCACCTCTTAATAGACTTTCCCATTTTATTTTATTACTACTTATTACAAAAAATAAAAACTACACTAATTTTAACTAAAGAAAGAAGTTGTTCAGTTAAAAGTATAGTTTTCATTGTAAACATCTAGAGACATAAATGCTTATTTAAGATTTCATATCTTTAGATATTTACAACAGCATTATTAATTACTTATTATCAATAAATATTCCATTTTTTGTTTAAAACTAAAAATAAAAAAGTAATATAAAACAATTAAATTGACTTCAAAAAATTCAAAATTATGAAATGATATTTTTTTGTATACACAAAATTAAGCAACAAAAACAAAATCAAAAGCAGGTACTAAACAAATTAGGGGGCCTACAAATTTTTTTGGCCGGCGCCAGCGCTTAAGGAAAGTAATATGTAGTTTTGTTGTCAAAATTGTTGACACAATTTCGACAAAAACAAAACTACGTTATTAAAAAAATATTAGAAACGAAAACGAATGTTCTGACATGTACATAAAAAATAGATTGTTCAGAATATGTCTTTTAACTTCGTTTTGTAAAGGACTTGAAGTACATTTTTAAAAGATTAATAAATCCGGTATTTAATAATTGACAGCCTTAATCGTGTTAAGAAAAAAAGTTGCAAGGACATGAGATGATATTTGCAGTAAAATTATTCAGTAAACTTTTTCATTTCCATAGAAACATATTTTTAGTATCCTTTCTCTTGCGCTTGCACACGGTGGGTTTTCGCGGGAGTGAAATAAAATGAACGACTTAATCTTCCACATTTATTCAGTTCAACTATTTGTAAATAGGAAACGATGAACGTGCTAACATCAAAACTCCATTGATTATTACGTAAATTTTGGTTTCACTTAAATATTAATCATATTTAAAGTACAAACATTATACGGCCAAATATAAAAAGCAGCCCCGATTCGCGTTCTCCGTTAAGAAACATCTACGAAAAGGGAAAAGAGGATAAAATCGAAGCTCTTTATATTGTGGCCGTTTACATCCAACATTTCACAACACAATGACACTTAATTATTTGTACTCATGACCTAGAATAAGACGTTCTCGTGTCACTCGGTATTCAGCATGAGCTCGTTCGTACCGACTCAAATAAGCAATCTGTAATGGTTTAACAAAAATCTAGGCACCACAGTGCCCATTTATAAAGTGATGAAGATCCAGCATTGGCACTGTGTGCTTGAAGACAGGAGTGCCTATATTTTAGCAAATTTCATGTCTTATCACATGTAACGTCCAAAGAATCTTTAAAAAGAAGTCAAGTGTGAGTCGAGCTCGCACGATTAGTGTTCCGTTCTGCAATTTAAGTACATGAATATGTACATGAAATATCCATGATTTGTTTTTTACTATTGTTTTTTACTATACAATACTATAAGTTTTTAAGAATCGATAGTCGAACAAATAAATGTTACATAAACATTTATCAAAGATTAAGTACCGTCGCATCGAAATCTAGCGGTAGCTAAAGATTTTGTAATTGAAAGAGAAATCGTGGTTTTTCTCTAAATATACGGTACAATATGATGAGCTGCGATGCGATTTTTTCTTTGCACGAATATTTTGTTTCATACGCTATATTAATATTTTTCAAAAAACACTTCTTTTGGCACGTTAGGAAAAACAAATCAAAATGCAATCTCAAATGTGACGTGCCGATGAAACACACTATTAAGTCAATACTCTATAAGCTATCCAAGGGATTCGCAAATACCATTTCTGTTTCCAGTCAATTACATACTGAACTAAAGCCTAAGATTTGCCCAGGCTCAGTGTAACATGTTGAATCTCGTACGAGTCCCCGTTGCTCTATTGTACAATAACAGCCCGGCGCACTTGCGTGCACTGTCTAATTCAGTAAGTCATTCAATGCAATTTATAGTTTAGCATCTGTTGTAAACGTAACAGAATTCGAAGTCGTAATATAAATGTTATATCTGCGAGTTTCTGAACACTGATATAGTACAGTGATTTACATAGTAAATATTTTTTTAATATGTATAAAAAAATCATATATATTGTAACGTATATTCATTTTTATTGTAAAAATTATGTATCAAGATTTGAAGTTGTATTTATGTAACTTGCGCATAATTTCAAAATAAGTACACACCCGCTTTTTATTGTTTAAATTCAATTTCAATGTCTTTAATTTCATGCTCTATATGACGATTTTTCACAACAAGCGCGTTTGGCTCTATCTGCAAAGTTTGCGAAGTTTTTAGTTCCTACATTTATGTACGGTACTGAAAGTTAGATGCGGTAAAATAAGAATGAAAGTAAAATCAATGCAATGGATATGTGATTCCTGCGTATTATCTGTTTTCGAAAAGCACTCCACACATAATAGTTGTGTGTGTGTGTGTGAGTTTGTGTATGTTTGTGAGGAGTGTTGAAAGAAGATGTAGTATGTAGAGAATATAAAGAAAACATTGCGGTGGTTTGGGTATCTAGAAAGGATGAATGAAAATAGACTTACAAAACAAATTTATAGAGAGAATTTACGTCATGGAAAGGTTAGTAAGTTGGGCAAAAGTCAACATAGAAAATCTTATGCAGACCAAATTGGATTCTTAATATAGAAAGGTCATAATTTAAGCGCTCTATTTTATTTAAACCGTAAAACTTACATGAAACTGTTGACGCATATCATTAAAGTATTAGAGGTTTTCGAAAGTCGTGTCATGTGAGTGTTTGAAGTCGAGTTTGAAGGTTTGATAGAATTAAGCTATTTTAACTACTGCGAGGATCGACCAGTACAAATTGAACTTCATTAATATCGCGCAAATTGATCGAAGAAAACGAAAGCAAGTAGTGCAACAGACAACGCAACGCAAAGAGGAGCATATTTATTGATGTATTGTTAGCGCCGTCTACGAAATCGATGGTAATATTGTATGTCTCGGAAATGGAACTACGGGCTTTTTCTTTGAATCGATAAATATCAAGTTGACAATACGCGAATGCACGTTTACCGCTCACACCGTACCGGAGATTTACCACGCCACAGAAAATACTTTATAACAATATTCATGGGTGCAGTAAAAACTGCAACAGCGCTGCAATTTCAGTACTGTAATGTGCAGTACAAAGCACGAAACTGTGCTGCTCCGAATTGCCTGCGGATGATGCGATGCGCAGGTATAACGTTCCGCAATGGTTTCCTCGTCTCTCGCGTGTTCCGATTTTTATTATACACGTTATTACATTTGTGACCGATCAACCTTTTTAATCGATTCTTGCTTTAGATTTATGTGGTTAGATATACTTATTTACATAATTCGTTTAGGATACGATCTAAAAATAAGTATGAATCTGCTCGAAACCTGGTTCCGTTCTTGATTTCGATGCCAGTTCTACCGTATGTTCGATCCTTGTTTCGTACTTGATTGCAGTCCCGATCTTGCTCATGATTAAAATCCCGACCGCGCTGACGATTACTATTATGATCTAGTTCTCAATTTCGTTTCCGATTATGCTCTTCATTTCAAATCGATCCGATCGCACGGTCTTGCTGTGTGGAATACTTTCTAATTCTATGCCGACTTTGTGACTGCATTACTACATCATGAGAAATGCAAAAAAAAACCTTTTAGTGTTTATATACAACAATAATGAGGGAGAAAGTACGGATTTGAAACTATTTGTTTGTTACCGCTGGAAGCTGAAACTACTGAACGAATCGTTATGAAACTTGGTGAATACAATTAAAGATAGAATAAAAAGAAATAGAGTTTGTTTTACTCAGAGATAGTGTAACTTTCTATTAGTGCAAAAATTTTTGAACACATGAAATAGGACAAATTTTACCTGCTCATATCAATGCATATAAACGTATTCTTAATACGGGAAAAATGCAATATGGTCACATCAACAGAACAAAACAGTATGGTTCAATTAGTTCGAATTTTTTTATAAAAATTTACTATGCAAATAGACACAAACTGGACCACAATGGTAACGATTTAGAGGTTTTATTGTTTTATGGCATTGAAAGAAGAAAACGAATATTCGAGCCACAAGGGAGCAGATAGCGACCGCTGCCAGGACACTTGCAACCCCAGTCACTATGTGCGTTACCGGCTTTTTAAGAAGGAAGTGTACCTGGTGGGGAGAGAAGTGAGTTGCACTGGAACTCTCACTCACTGGACGAAATGAAACAGCGGAAGTTTCTACCTTACGTTTGTATTCTGTAAAAGTGTTGTATCCCACCTGTCAAACCGATCCAATTTCAAGCTGCAGCCAAATCGGACACAGCATGGCTTTACCACACAAATGCCCTTTGTATGGTAGAGTTATGTTACTCTATTATATTTGAAAAATAATCATTTCAAGAAACACTCAACTAAAACTAAAAGGTTTTCATGAAACACTAGCGAATAAAGTCCGTTTATACAGCCTAATGAGATAACTTATTTTAACTCATTGAGGGGTAGATCTAATGGTGGACTAGTGGTAGTAAAATGACGTAATTGTTCATTAATGTCTCAGTGAGGGTTTTTTTTAAATAAAGAAAATAAGTCGCATCGAACGAATTGCATGTAATTTCATCTATCTTATCGTAATTGGTTATTACGTCAGAAAATCAGGGAAATACTACAGATTCTCGTTGAATATTTTTATAGACTGAAACATATTACTATACAAAAACTCAGTTACATAATTCTAGATTAAGATCAAAATATAATTATAATTTAAATCGTTTGTGGTTTCTGTGTGTTGTTAATAATAATATGTCATTGAAGATCGGTATTTTTTTAAGTACAAGTATTCTCCATTTTTTAGACATTTTTAAGGCAGATTTATTAAAATCGAGCTTTTTTATGTTATAATTATTTTATTAATTGCGGGCAATACCTACACAGATGTTACAATCTTTGAAATGTTTGAAGATATTAATTTGCAACCGTTAAACATGACACAAATCCTTTCTCATAAACTCGTATATAAAAATTAAAAAAAAAAGCACTTGGGTAATATTCAAATCTCTATATGAAGAGCGTGAACTCGACTCCGAACATGTATCAATGCGTTTTTTTTTTTTAAGTACCTTTATGTGTTCGTCAAAACGTCCGTTTTACGAAATATCTATTATTAGTTGTAGGATTAACATTTGTCATAATTTATAAGAAAATAAAATTGCTCATTTTCTGCTTTGTGGCTATGGATAAATAATTAATGTATATAAAAATAGTGTACACCAAAAAACAATATCTCCAAAAACTTCCAACATTCAAAACTTACCCTTTTAAATTTTTGGTAAACTCTTGAACTTGAGGTTAGGTATGATGACTTTAAATTTTTAGAAATGAAAATGAATCAATTATCGCAGTTTCTAATCTAAAAATAGGTCAAATTGAAAGTCGGATTCCTGAGTTTAAGGTTCGCGTCAACGACGAATGATGTGAATGCAATCGTACAAAATTTTAAACAGTTGGGCATCATATTACTCTTTATGAATATATAAAAAAAATCTAATGTAAAATAATATGGCCCAGGGATTAATTCCTTATAATTGAATTCTGAATATTGTGAACATTTAAATTAATTGTAAAAAAGGTAAAAAAAAATCCGTTGGAATTATTTATTGTTCTGTTACTCTGATATTCAAAATAATTTTTATGGACTTTGAAAGTTAATAAATAGCAAAATATACTTATGCCCCAGAGAAAAAGAAATATAATAATTTTTAATCAAATTTTAAATACCTATCCAACGACAACTCCATACATAATGGAGGGAAAAAATATTTTTTGATATTTCGATTTTATGTATGGAACACGTTCATTTTTTTTCGTAATACATTATACCTGTCTGTGGATTTTCATCAGAATTGATAATGCTGTGATTGACAGACATACGGTTAGATGTACAGAACGAAACTATAAAGATTCTTTTTACTCTTGAAAACGAAACTGGAACATTTAGTTATAAATAAAATAATTTCGAGCCATTACTCAAATTAATTATTATCTCGGGTAACTTCGGGTAGTAGAATTAAAAAAAAAGAAAATGAAAATAAAATTGAAAACGAGTTAAAGAAGGTTGAATGGCCTCCTTTCTAAAACATGATGATATTGTAAACATTAGTAACACCATGCAACGTTTTAATGATTTCAATAACACAGTTTTAAATTATTTACTTAAGGTACATCAACATAAAAATACTAAGCCTATAATATAATAAACAATGCACAATTATTAATTTCTTTGCGTAATTTAAAAGTAATAAGTTTCCCTTATTACATTAACACTTTTATTGCCTTAAATATTTAAGAAAATGCTAACGCGTACTTATCGTTTTTGATCAATCGCGCGACTCTGCAAGGCAAACAATATTTTTTATCACCCGACTACGAAGAGTTGTGTGTTTTGTTCTACTTTGTAAAGTCATAAGTATGATTAAATATTACGTTCAGCATCTTCGACGGATGAAGCATTTGGACAACTGATGTACTAATGCATTTGTCTTCACTTTTAGATGATTTTCAAATAGTTAATATTACTATATTTTCATTAGGTTTTAAGAAAATGTCAGATTATTTAAAAGGCCATTTTGAAAATAAATGTCTTCAATATGTATTTTAATCTTCGAAATCAATGAAAATTCTCAAGTGTGTTCTGCTTCCAATTTAATATTAAATGCTATTTTATGTCCGACCAGGTTTAGATAAATTTTGTAGTACTAAAACAACATTTATTGAATGGAACACTTAACATGAATTACTTTGTGCAGTGTTTGAATTTTAATTATCTAGTCATATTAAATATTTCAAAAGGATTATAATAAATATTTGAGCGCGATATTTAATTATATTTTACTGATAATTTTTTCAGTCGAATTGAAAGCGTATGACGACTACATTAGTTTATTTTCAAAACGACGATAATGCGATTAATCGTGCGATTGATCGAGGATGGTGCGCGTTAATATAGGACTCTAAATAAAAAAATAATTAAATATCACGATTAACAATCCATTCGGACTAGTTTGGTAGATATATGTAAACAATTTTACAAAGATTTCTTCTCTCCAATTTTAAGGATATTAATTATATCATGTCAAATAGGAATATTTATATACGCATAAAACTTAAAAACGCATGTTAATGTAATTAATATAAGACGTTATGACTTACCGTCCTTTTATTATAATACATTTAGACTTTGAAAAGTGATGTAGGTGGTGGGCACGTATCGTTACTTAAAAGCTAGAATAAATGTGAGGCGGAGCATGCGGTGTTTGGGATTCCTGGAAACGAGCAGTGGTCTACTTTGCGGACGATTATTGGTAATCTTTTTACCCAAAACACTGCGCGAACAGAAAGCTAGTCTGTTCATCCTTTGCGTATACAGCGGTTCCGTTGTGAACGGTCATATAATATAAAGTTTAAGCTAATACACTGAAATACATTACGTTTCTTGATACCGACACATTTATAAAATAGACATTAATACACTGATGACGGGTATACACAGACACATATTTTTTTTATTTCATTACATATACTATCGTCTTACATAAAAATGAGAATCACATTGATTTGTCTCATATTTTTTTTAATAAATACAGTATAAGAAATGTTAACGCATAACAGAAGAATTTTAACGTTGTAGATTACACCTTACCTACAGACAACTATGAATCTATGAAGATTAACAAATGAGATCAAAATAAGATACTTAGTATGAAAGTTTCAAATCCATTAAAATAGAGTAAAATTACATTCTAACATGATGTCAATAAAGGAAAAAGGCGATGTCTGTTATAAAAGAAGTGATTTAATTTATAATTCAATTCACACTATTTTGTATATAAAGAAGAATTATTAACAACAAAAGCGAAAAGGAGATAGATCTTAATTTCATCACCTAACTTTTTATTATCCTAATTTTATAATATAATGTAACACTGCTTGTTTAACTCTGCAGTTATCAATTGAAATGTCCTGTATATAAAGCAAATATTCTTTAGTAAAATATACAAATGTACTTATTACTATTGTAACACAAGCCGCAAAAAAGATTTATACTTGCGTACGAAAATAATAATTCATTTTTCACCGTCGTCGAAAAAAATCATGCAACTGTTACGAAATTGTAATTATTGAAAAGGAGGTAATTTTTTAATACGAAACATTAATAAGTAGAAATGATTTATCTCATCTAAAAGTCAGACACCCGAAACCCACTTGGAATTGATTGATGGATTTCAGCGAAGAGATATGCAAAGATCGTGCCATGTGGAAATCTATAGTCTCAGCCTAAATTTCTGGAAAATAGGCGCGAGATTATAAGAATAATGGTCCATCTCCTTTGGCTTCATAAATAATGATATTATTTTAATTTATTAAGTACTTGCAGAAAGCTTTTATTTTAAAGCAAATACATCAGCATAATTCCCTGAGGTTCTGAGTTTCCCTTGAACAAATCATCTGTTCTCTTGATCTTCATACGGTTCTATTGAAATCTGTAAACATATTTGAACATTGCTGCGACTTAAAAGCCATACATAAAATATAACAGTGTTTTTAATTTACGCATTGAAAATATTTGAATTCATCTAATAAAACTTAACCAGATATATATTTAATTTAACGTATATTACCAAAAATATAAAATATTTAGAAGAAAATGAACACATTTTACAAAAATTTGTAAACGAAACTTCATTAATTAGTAAGATATCAAAAAAATATTGTTTTGCTAAAAAAAAAAAATAGAAATATAGAAGACATCTTAAAAACAATATTGGTTATGGTTTTTGTTCACTTCAGATGAAAAAAAAATGGAAATAGGATAATAAAAGACAAGACTATGAAAGAATGAACAGACAACGTAACGTTCTGACCAGTATAACACAAATAAAGTAGTTTTCAGAAAAATTAATTATTCAAAATAGTTTATCGAATAGTCTTAATGATTTTTTAAATATGTAATACTAAAATTTGATATTCCATAACCCAACATCGACAACCATGAATCGGCTAAGAGTATAATAGGTTATGTAAGGTTTGTCTGGATATGATAATTGTTTAAAGCCTAAATTCCTAGACAAATCCTTCCATCCGCCAAGGCAGAGTATCTTGTGACATTTTCGGGGTAGTATGCGATGGAGTCCATTTTTCACCCACTTTTGTGAGCTTGATTATGACGATGGGGAAAGTCCCACCTCTCAAATTAGACTCACAATTCTGAGAATTCAGTGATTTCTTTTTCGCCTTTAGGACCATATCTCTACTGACTTGAAGCATTCAGTGGAAATTGGTCATGTGTTTGCTTCGACCGATAGCTGAATCGTTCTTTGGTAGCTGAAAATTTCCGTCCATACGTTGGAAATTTTTATAGTAAATCTCATGTTTTAGAACTTAGCATCTCAGGGACCATTGCTATGCCAAGTAATACGGACCCTGTAGTAAGCATCTTGCGGCTGGAGGCCTCTGATCTTTTATGTTACTTCTTTCGATGGGATCCAAGTTAGCTGGCTTCTCCCAACTTGTATTGTACCTCAAACGCTTTGCCTGGCCTTCGGATTCTCGCTTTAGAAAAAGACCCAATGACGGTTTGGATACAATGTTATATTTAGAATTTTACGAAAAAAGTTGGTCGTTGCAAAACAAAATTTAAATAACATAACGAACTTGTATCGTTGATTTTGAGCGATACAATATTTTGGTTGCCTTAGCCAAATTAAATATTAGTTCATTAATCTGGTTGGTCAAATCATGTGCATTATTTGTTTATGACAACAAAATACTCAATTGTCGCAACGAAATCTCTTTAACCCGACTAAATTTGAATTTGGCTAGAAAGTTTTTTTCAGCGTAAAAGAAAAACATCTCTACACAGCGTCAAGAGTAAGGTTTAAATATTTCGAATCCATAGTATATCGTTGCAAACAGAAACGAGCCATAATTAATAATACCAAGAATTATATGGTCTGACCTGGCAGTAGGGTTCGTCATATGATTTATGAATTTTATGAACCTACTTTGCCACCTAAAGGCAAAATTTGTATACTAGTTATTGCCCGATCACTATATAAAAAGTACTCACACTGAGTACATTATTTGTCACCCATTTCGAAGCTTTAATTCTAGATTTTATTTGTTTGAACAGACAATCATAGAGTTATGTTTTGTTGTTTCTATCTTCTGAAGGTTGCATAACATAGCCTCAAATAAGAAGCTTGCCACCTGATCTCATTGAAATAATCAGTCATTTGCTGTTCGCCAGACCGTTTATGATCAGTAATTCTTCGCAGTATAATACTAAATTAGTCGGTTTATTTGTCTATTTTGTTTACCTGGCTACCAAAGGTTGGACAGATGGATTTTAACCTCAAGCCCCCACGCTATCTCAGTGTGAGTTGTGGGCTGATACGTTGTCGCCGATGGATGATAACGCTTTGAAAGACGGCTTAACGTGCTTTTGTTACATAGAGCAAGTAGTTTCTTCTGATATAAAACGAAAATTAATTAGTCTATTCTCTCGTAGCCAGAACTCAAACTCAGTGTCTTCTGCTTCGGAGGCGACATTCTTGACCACACGACCAACGTCACTCGAGTTTGCTTATACGTATATTTAATGTACGATGAGGTATTTTACATGAACGATAAAAAATGCTTCATCAAAAACATTAAGAAGAAACAATAATATATTGTCCTAAGCTACACCACGCACTTACTTGCTCAAAATAACCCAATACTTGCTGTTGCGTTTAACATTGAGCCTTATAGCCGATATCTTGCCGAAATCCTTTTTCAGTGTCCCTTCCGCTAGGCCGAACTCGTCGAAATCAGCGATGCTAACGAATGAGCCGTTCGATTTTACCGGCAATACCTCGACCGTGGTGTCAGAAAACTTATCCGAAACGTGTTCTACATTGCTGCTTCTAAATAAATACCTGTAGAATGTAAAAATTTAAAAGAGAATTTAGAAATTAGCTTAATGGAATAGCATTGCGAATAAGAACTTGTTAATTAGATATAAAAACGATTTTATTTCGAGGCATCGGCAATAAAAGTTCTTTTGAAATACCAATTTATAGACGGTCATACAAAATTCGCTAGCATACTCATGTTTGATACAATTTGTTGATATCAATATATATCGGCAGCAATCGGCTGCAATAAAGCATTAAATCGCATTGCTAGACATTTCATTTAACTCAGCGAGTTATGAAAAAGAAATAGTTATCACCTGTGCAAAGATCGGTCTTTGAAGTGAAATTCCACAAGGTTACCCCTTTAGGCTTAAGTCCCCAGAAGAAGTGCCGCCATCGTAGGCCTTTTTAACAGTGTGGTCAGTGTACTCTCGATGTCCGACCGGATCAAGTCCACAGGCGGGTTTGAGTGCGGATAAAACGATGGCACTGTGCTGAAGTGGGAGTCCTGTGGACGGGCCAAACATATACGTTTGGTTACGTTATTTGTAAATAATCCATTTTATGGAAACTGTAAAAAGGGCATGATTAAGACCTCTTTGGAACCATAAAAAAAATATATAAGTATACCCTGTATGCCTTAGTAAGAATAGTTTTCGGAATTCAAACAATTTCACATTTTAAAACATATCTATCTCTATAGGTTAGTAGAAAAACGACTGTGTGGAAGCGAATGGTTCGATTTGTAATTAAGTAATATCTCCATAAAAGTGTTACTGCAGTTTAGATATTCATAAATATTAGCTAGTTAAATCTTTGGAAAATATTTTTTATGAAATAATGAAAGTAACAAATCTCGTAGTTACAACTCTAAAAAAATACTAATACACAATGCGTAGGCGTATTACTTTGCGTGTTTGTAACGTAAGCTCAAATCATAAGTTATATAATTACTTAATTAGCAATATGGAAAAGGTTGTCATTATTTTACTACACCACATTAAGTAAAACAAATTTGCATGTAATATAACTAAGATTTGATTCCGCTATGAGATGGTAAACCTCTCATTTGTTGAAGCTAGACGTGTGAGTTTTGAATATTAATGCAGTTCTCGTTTTGGATCTCTCCCACTGTGTAAACATCAAACTCAATGAAAGTGAACCTAAAACGTAGATGAAGTAAAAGGAAAATTTACAATTAAACACAAATTAGTCTGGGTTATATTAATAATTAATAAAATATCGAATAAAAGTATAACTATACCTTCAGTTTTTGAATCTTGCCCTTCAATGATGAATATAGACCTATGTGTTGAAATAATGAAGTTTTGTATCTTGGCCGAATCCCTAGTTTATTTTTCAGACATTGTTTCTGAAAACGGACACATAACATCCATTTTATATCCAACGAAATAGCTAAGATTGCAATATTCGACTTGTTTAGAATGTTATTACATTTAAATTTTCTAAATCATTATTTGTCATTAAATCAACTCGGTCATATGTTTCCTTGCCTACATATGTTACAAGTTTTTAAATAAAAAAAAAAATATATAACCTACAGTGCAAGGCTTATATAGTTTCTTATTTTTGATATAGAAGAAAATGAAAAACAAAATCATCGACATTTTCAATAATGATGAATAGAAAAAAAGGTTTCCTAGTAATGTATTCTCTTAAATATATTATATTTATAATACAAAAAATTCATACAGACAGTTAATAATAAAAGTACTTATTTGTATAATGAAACAATTCAAAACGAGAACTACTTTTCCATACCGAAAGCTGTCGCATGAAAACTTACCGAAGACTTGTCGATGGTGCAAACTTTGTCAGCTAGATAACTTTCAATCAGCCAGTCTATAGGCAGGTTCTTATAGAACAGCTGCACGTACGTTACGAAGTGTTGCAAACTCGAGGAGCGGAACAGCTTTCCTATGCCACCGATGTGACAGAATTCTAATATGAGCCATTGGGAGTTCGAGATCGTGACCAGGGACGCGAACTTCTTTATTTCCTGCGAATAAACGTTGGCGTAAAGTTCGCCGTAAGCTTTATAACAGCGATTCACGGCAAGCCGCTAATTAAAAAGGATCCAGTAAATGTACTGGTTTGGCCTTTGCTTTGTTAAACGTCACATAAAGTTTATGTTACTCATGTTAGCAGGAAGACTTGCTTTACTCTCACACGAAACACTATAAAAAACATTTTGCACTACGAGAAAATAATACAGATATGATATAGTACGAAATATAAAAAAATATAAGCATAGTGTATAGTATGATTTTTTAAATACTACTTCCTATTTTAATAACGCAAAAAACTGAAATTAAATTGTTCTTCAATAACAGGGAAGGAACAATATACGATAAGATTATTTTTAATTTCTAATCCGATAAAAAGAATTCTACTGGATCGTAATGTTAATATTTGGTAATGCCATACAAAATACGTCTATGCAAAATTATGATTTTGCAAAAAATAATTGTAAAAACTATTTCATGACATTCTTTTTAATTTTCTTATTTTGCAGACTTGTTAAACTCCAATATCGTTTGACCGATCACCACGAAAGTAAGTAAATCTATAAATGTTTTTTTCACAGAAAAGGCTTTTACGTAATTTATTTTAACATTTATCTCCAAATTCCTCCGCGTTGTGTACCATAAGATCGAAACACTATACTGATTCTAAAATTATTTCACTACTAGAAAGTTGCACTATCCCCAAGTTATATAGCCTCAATTTTAAATTGATCTAGGATTTGTCTCGGCTTCGTACAAATCGGAAGCGCGACTAGTAACGGTATCGCAATGCAAAGCGGGACGGAGAGCCAGATCTAGTCGGGACCGGGGCCGAGACCGAGAGTGTGACTGGGATTAAAATCGACAGTGTGACCAGACGCGGAATCGGGGACAATGCAGCGGGACCGAGATTGGGATTGACAACAGGACTGTTTAATACTAAAGATAGAGGTATACATTCCACGGGTGAAGGTGAAGGTGAAGGCGGAAACCTAATCGTATGTATATAGTGAAATTACAACCTGACAGGTGCTTGTTAGATGAATCACCCTTCTACAATCTTTTACTTTGCATTAAGCGATTTGGCCTTTGGTGAAGTATAAATGCTATCAAAAATTAAAATAGTGCCAGACTGCCGAAATGTATTACCGAAATATTGTGAAATTCAGTTCACAGGACCGCTGTGCAAAGGCTAATATCTGTTTATTGCCTGTCAAAGATGCTAAAACTTGCATGCAAAATATTTAAAATACATGCTTTTAATTATTTGTATGTTAAATTTAATATTACAAAAAGAGGGACTGAAAAAGAATCGAATGAAGAATATTTGATTGCACATTTTATAAATATTATTAACAAAGTTTACTCTAACTAAAAAGGATGTTTATACTTATGAATACATGCTATCTTCTGATTTTTAAATCAACATTTATGGCTGTTATTAAAAACTATAAAAATCGTCCATACATATATTTCAAATTGTAATAAAATGTTTCAGCCGGACGAACTTAACGTAATGATAGTTGACGTCATTTCCAGCCATCACATGAATAAAATATTGACGTGTAACGTCATTCAACACTCGTGTCGAGTTATCACGTTAATTATACCTTTATAGCATGCCCTTTTATACTGCTGGATTTATAAGACCATGATGCAAAAGTGTGTGTTATCATAAATAAATAAATCGTATGAAAATCGGGTCAGCAGTTTTAATATCTCGTAACAACAACAATATTTAATAAAGCTTTTTAATTTATCATCTACGCACAAAAATTTTTTATTGAAAGTTTATAAATTTTAAGATTAGTGTAAAATAGCACCTATTAGCCTTTTGGAAAACTAATGATAAAAAATAAACAAATTACTTTCATATAATTTTTCTTAGCGATAATATCGTCTTCCAACATCAAATAAAAGGCTCCTTTTGTTTGGGCATACGTCATCAGGAACATAGCGTCCAGATTTTGTTTTGTTCGCCATTTGACTCTTTTCAGAGGATCGCCCAGTGTTGGCTCCAATTCGTCCAGATTAGGATAAAATGAGCTAGGTGGTGATATGACTTCTATTAAGCCTGTTTTCACATGTTTTGGGAACCTGAAATAATAAATTCAATTAATATAACGTAATATATGCGTTTGTCAACTTTTAAGAACTTACTTTAAATATTTTTCTTGAAACACACTTTCTAAAACATATTTGTTTAATATTGATGAACTTTTGATATACCTGTATAAAACGATAAAAAATAATGCAATAAAAGACTAGAATAAATATATTTTATCTCAGTGCCTTATGAATTTCTTGTACCTTTAAGCATATCCTAAGCAATATCATATGTCTGTGAAAAGTAAAAGAATTGTAATTCAAATCTATTATTTTCTTATTGATGACTATCAGTACTTTCTTGTACAGCTTTAAAAACGAATATTTCAATGTGACAAGTATGTTCTATGCAATAAATATTGTACTGTTATTAGTAAAATTATGTCACGTAAAAAGAACATCATTTGTAATATTCGAACATCATTTATTTTAACAGAAGATAAACCGTAGATGAAAATTATCAAAGCATTTATATTATTAGATGGAACGAGAATGTAAATGATAACGGAAAGAGCAGTATCAGAGGCATGATAGTACTTAAAAGGCAAGGAATATTGTTTCTTGTGACTTGCGTCCATAATTCTTAAATTATACTAATTTACAAGCAAGAGATCGGTTACACAACCGTGTACTATAGTATAACCTTGATCAACACGAATGGGTTACGTTTGTAGAGGCAGCGAAGAGATAATTATGGCTGCGGATGAATTACAGCCATATCCTAAATCAAGATTGAAAGCTATGCACCAAGTGAAGAAAACAAAGAATGAAAAGCACGAAGATGAGTCAACTGAATCTTGTGAAGGGAATTTCAAGTTAGCACGCTGACACGTCACGAAAGCTGTCAACATGATTAGACTAAAGAAAGCCCTGAAAACTTTTCGTTTCGAAAAAGCGTGGTCCGAATGTAGGAAGATGCCTTCTTTCGATGATGATTCTGATTTTGAAATTGACTTGTTTTTTTGGATTTGTTTACGATGTGGGACTCAGCTATATGGACGTGTTAAAAACGAATACGCTCTTAATAATTTCATGACGTCGCACTCCAATGGCCATTCTGTCACAGTCAACACTGTAACTTGGGAAGTATTTTGTTATAGTTGTAACAATGAGATCACAGTATCAAGTAGTAAAGAAATAGATTAATGTGTTTGAAAATATTTGAAGAAGCAAGCTGTAGCGGCGAGTAATATCAAATTCTCTCTTGATATAGAAATACCCTCTGCTTTGGAACCCAATATCACAACATAACCCGCAATGTTCAAAGGAAAGGAAAAAGCTGTAACAATAAATTTTCTCCGTGTCTGAGGACTTATGCATTTGGGCAACATTTGCTTTTTCAATTCAGTAATGCAATATGGAGTTTGAATAAATATTGCATTACTGAAGGTATGTTTATACCAAGACAATTATTGTCAGCCGTGACCATCTTACCATACCAGGATTTAGAAATTTTAAGGGTGGTGTAATAGATTTAAAATTAAATGAGATCCCTAAATTTTTACCTGCCCGTATTGTACCTTTTACTTCAAAAGATAAAATTAGTAAAGAAATTGATAGTTTATTAACTAATAAAAGAATACAACCTATACATTATAATGACTAGAGCACACTAGTTGTTCTTATTATTAAGAAAAATGGTTCTCTTCGGTTATGTGGAGATTTTAAACTAACATTAAAACTATTTTTTAAGATTGATTATTTTCCAATGCCTACAATTAAAGTAATTTTGCAATCTTTGCAAGGAAACAGAGAACAGGAAACAGACTGAGGCGTATCTACAAGCCCTATTAGATTGTGAATCACAAAAGTCAGTTTGCGCAACTACTGAAAAAGGAATTTATACATTTTTGTACTTACCTTATAGTGTTAGCACCAGTGTTAGAAGTTTTTAAAGACTAATGGTAAAATTATTAGCAGGTCAAGAAGACTATATAAAAAGAGGAAATATTTTGATCGGGGAAAAGTTTTCGTATTTGTGTACAAATTCAAAATAATTTTTAAGCATATTTTATTTACATTTAAATATATAATATGTATATATTGCCTTTTATTCAACAATTTGTTGCGATTTTGTAATAAGTAGTAGTGGATCATTAAAATGTGAATATTATCAGATTTCATTAGAGTATTCCCTCTCTAAACTTTTAAAAGTGCGGTATGCATGCATTCTTTACAGAAACAGTGGATTCGTAAAAATTTACAAACGGTTAATCATAGGATACTGACAGCAAAGCGTACTGCAGCATTTCAAGCGTACGCACCTTTGTATTGGTCTTTCCAAAGTAAGTTATTAAATTGACCAGATTTATTTCAAGGTGGTTAAAAGATTCACTAAGTTTTGTAAAAAATTCTGTATGTATACAGCTTTTTCATATACCCTCAGCTCGGATCTCTACTGCCAACAGCTGACGAGACTCGAGCAAAAAATGGTCGGAGTTGATCAATAGAAAGGGTGAGGTTTTTCACCATGATAACGCCAGACCACACACATATTTAGCAACTCAGCAAATATTGAGAGAGTTTGGTTGGGAAGTGTTAATGCATTCACCAAATAGCCCAGAAGATACACTCCTAAATTTTCACCTGTTTTGGTCTCTTCAGAATTCTTTAGGGTTAGGTTAACACGAAGAGAGGTCTGTCAAAACTGCTTGTCGAGGTTTTTTGATCTGAAGTCCCAAAATTTCTACAGCAATGGCATTATGTCACTATCTATAAAATGATAACAAGTTGTTGAACAAAATGGCATATATATTACAATTAAGTGTAAATAAAATATGTTGAAAAAATATCTTGAATTTGTACATAAAATACGAAAAAACTTTTTCCCCGAAATCATATGTGACCGCTTATTTTATGATGTCATCGTATTTGAGGTTACATGATATAGATTAAGAATTTTTCTCGTATTTGTTTGCAGTACATGTTTAAAAATAATAAATCATACATGTATCCTACATTAGCCGGTCAATTAGTAATCATTAAAATTCCAAAATAATTCCTGTTCCAGATAATTTTAATGGCAAAGTTGTATAGTTATTGACGCAGCGTGAACAGCTAGGACTGTCCAGTGTTGGAGGCGATATTCAACTGCTTGTAAAGCCCAGGTTGCTTTATGTTTAGTAAAAACAAAAGAGCTTTGCTTGCTTAAATATATTTCATTCCATATTTATAAGATACTTGCTTTAGCAGCCCTATGTAGTCAACAACTGTAAACAAGCGGATGGGTAAACTTTTCCCCGATTTCTCGGATCTATGAGTTTTCTAACTCACTAATAGCTTGCTGTAAATACTTATTAATTACACTATCCTCATTATAAGATGTGCAATACGCACCTGGTCTCTATTTGGTGTGCGATGTTAAAGACGTATTCTAAATCGGTCTCTCCCACAGAACAACGATGAGTGTTGAATTTTCGTGTTCGTTGTCAAGGCCGTTAATTAAATGCTGAAATAATGTTTTTTATATCCCATGTTTTTAATAATAGAAACAAATATAAAAGTTTATACAATAAAAACTGCGTAATAAAAATGATAAAGAATGATTTAAAACAGTTGTACATTATAAGAAAAATATAAGCATTTTAATGATTAGCTGTTGTCTAATCCATGATTGTACAATCTACAAACATCAATTTATAATATAATCAAAATGTAGATTACGTTAGAAAATTTTTAATGACTTTTACTAAAACGTAAAAATATTCTTCAATAATTTCTTACAAAAAATTGGTATCTCGTTTTTCTCATATTTATGTTTGTCCCCGTTGAATGTGATTCAAAGAAATTCCCAAAATTATAATTATATATGACTTATAACAAAGGTTGAAATTAAAAAAGGTATGATTAAACTATTACTATTCAAAAAATAAATAAAATAACTTTAAGACTACGCAAAAAAAAAATAAAGGGTCGTTCGACTAATCCAGATAAATTATACTAAAGCTTTCACGTGCTAACGATACTGGACGGAGGACATTAAGACACGGGTTGTAAAAGAAAAAAAGATTTACGTGGGATATTTAAATCAATGAAGACGTTGATAAAGCTTCAAAACTAGAGATAGTTATAACAAAATGCGAAATAAAA